>BMAC01000730.1:245832-260333 GCA_014905375.1 Phtheirospermum japonicum | reverse complement strand
AAGACACAAGCACAAGTAACAGAACTAACAACAATTAGGCAACTCCACAAGGTATGTATGTCCTAAATTTATGCCAAAAAAGAATGACCTAAAAAGGTAAAAAAAAAGACGTAGTCATTAACTTGGGTTAAGGGGTCTGTTTTCATTGACTTCACCTTAAGTAATGTTGGTTATAATGTTATCGGTCATGAAAAGCAACACTGATCAAGTCACTAAAACCTTAAGTTTTTTTTTTACCTTTTTAGGTCATTCTTTTTTGGCATAAATTTAGGACATACATACCTTGTGGAGTTGCCTAATTGTTGTTAGTTCTGTTACTTGTGCTTGTGTCTTTCTTTGAAATATTTTAACCATGTTAAGGATTAAGGAGACTGGTTGTTCCAGTGGAGCTAAAATCCTGGGATGAACATGTAATATACGGTTGAAATGGCTAAATATTTCCCACCTTGTACGTATTTTTGCCACTATGGTGATGGTTCATATCCATCCCTTTGTTTTTAGAGGAGACGTGTTTAAGAGTGGGATTGTGTTTTAATTATATTTGGATCATGTATCCTAGTTTTAGGGGGAGTGGGGTTCTTGGAAGGAAATAAAATATGTTGCCGGTTTTAAATCAGATTTTAGGGAAATAAGGGTTTTTATCTTTCTCTCTCCTAGGCAACGGTCTTATTTTTGGGTAGTATAAAAAGATCTTCTTTACCATTTACCCTAATCCTCTCAAATTCACCTCTGCAAATTACCTTCGCTCTCAGGACTTCTCTACTTTTTTTTTTTTTTGCAAATTTCACTTGGTCTCTCCTTGATATTATCTGCAGCATGACGAATCCATCTACGAGCAAAAATCCAGAGCTCCCCACCAGAGTACGAAGCTCCGCTGGCGAACAGGTTCCTGAGAACTTTCCGAGAGTCGGGGGTCTGGACATCCGTGAAGAGCATGGTGACACTTTGCCATCGATTCCATCACCGGTTTCAACATCATCTGTCAGTTCGCCGCCACTCCACTCCCAGGATGTGGTCCCTGTTCCAGCACCCATCGCCGCTGATCCAGAGGTTCATGTCTTTCCCGGACAGCCTGGGAATGAAATTGATGTGACAACCCTCCAGACCTGCCACTTATTGTGGAAATTTTTGGGCGAGTTTGTGACTTACCTTGAAGAGGTCCTGTCGGCTGAATAACATCCCACCAGGCGTGGTGCCGGCAGATGTTCCAAAAAGTCAGGCCGGTCCGTGGCGGAATGTTGCCACTTGAGCACATGAACCTTGCCGAAGACGTCGCCGTCATGACAGATTCTGATGATGAGTAATTTGTACTTCTCGCTTTGGTTGATGCTCCGGTTGATGCTCCAGTGACTTCCCCCGTTTCCTGATTGGAAAACTCAAAGCCCCGTCGCCGCAAACAGACTGTTAAGCTCGCCGATAAGAAGAACCCTCCGGCGCCAATTAAGGTGTCTCCAGGGTCAACCGCGACTGAGTATCCAAGCCCTCCTTACGAGGTTCTTGATTTCTTCACTGGAGAGGTTTCCAGTTCCTCCAGGACTGCTGAAGCTACAACTCCTTCCACTCCTGTTCCAGAGGCTCAACCTGAGCCTGAACCTGATTTTGGGTTCGAGTATTCCCCCGATCCCTCTGATGAGATACTTATCCGTGATCTTAGGCCATCCAAGAAGGCTACAAAGAACAAGAACAAGGTTCCCTTGCCTGCTGCTGACCCGATTGATGATGTTGGCTCTGGTGATTTGTCACGGATTCTAACATCGCCCGCTTCTGATCCTGTCTCATCTCTAAACACTAAGTCAGCCTCCTGCACTTCTGGAAGTGCACCAGTTACATCGGCTACCTCCAGTCACTCTGCAAGTTCTAGTGAAGCTCCTTCTCAAGGCATTGAGATTGAAGACATTAAACTAATTCCCATGCGGTTCTTGACTACTGAAGCTGAGGAGCTATTCTCCAAGTTTCAAAGCAGGGGCATGATAGCTGAGCGTCGTGTCCCAGTTGAGATCTTTGAGAAGCAGAATTTTATTGCTTTTTTCAAGCACAGAGGTATGTTTTCGACTATATCCACTCCTATGCCATATGGTTGTGATGTTGTTCTTGAGTTTTGTGCGAACCTACTACCGTCTGTTGCCAACCCAAATTCTGTGAATTTTGAGAAAGTTTTTGTACGTGGGTCTGTGTATACTTTTACTCCTGCCGTGATCAATGAGATGTTTCGGACCGAGGAGTATCATGGTGACTCCACGGTTGATGATATGAATGAAGTTGTGCACTTTTTGTCTGGTGGTATGGTGCATGAGTGGTGTGAGCAGCTGGCTACCACTCGCTTGATTTCCATGTACACCGTCTTGCACAAAGTTACTGTGTGCAATTGGGTACCAACCAAGAACGCCACAGTTGTTACATGACCCCGGCATTGTTCTTGTACAAGCTTGGACGCGGCATTAAGTTTAACTTTGGCCAAATGGTGTTTGATACGGTCACTCGGTTTGCAACAATGAAGGCCACTTCCTCTTTCTGGTTTCCATCCCTTATATATAGCTTATTGGAGAATCAGAATTTTCAGCCTCACCGGTTCGACGTGTTATCTGGGGAGCCTGAAAAGTTTACTATGCGTGCTCAGCACCTTACCGGTGTCCGTGTTGTTGAATTTCCTTGGCAAGCGCCCATTCGGGCCGATGTTGTGAGTGGTGATGATTCTGTTGTTCCCGCCACCGGCTTCAACATGGTCAAACTACCTCCTCAGGTTGTGAGTGTTCAACTTGCTTTGCTCGACAATCAAATTACCCAGCTTCAGGCGGTGCGGGGTTCCTGGATTGAGGCCCTTTTGCTTTGTGAACAAGGGGGAGAAAATGAGGATGACGATGGTACCAAGGCTGACGAGGCTACCGAGGATACTGATGGAAACGCTGCCGAGGTGTTGGCCAACTTAAGCAAGAGGAGGAAGAAGATCTTGTCAAGGAACAAGAAGCTAAAGAAAATGAAGAAGCTACTGCGGAAGAAGAAAGCTGATGGTGAAGGGACATCGACGTCTGCTCGACGATCTAAGAGGTCTCGTGGTCTTTGAGTGATCATGCCTCTCTTAGTTTCTGTTTCGTTTTATTATTATTATTATTATTCATGGTTGCAACAAAACAATTTTCTTTTTTATGTTGGCTTGTTTAAAGAGTTTTTTAACTTAGGGGGAGATGTTAAACTTAGGGGGAGTTTTGATATGATTGGTCTTTGTGTTGCGTCGTTTGTGTCCAAATATGCAAAAGTGGGAGATTGTTGAGAATTTTATTCTTGGCGATATTCCTTTTTTGATTTGTTTGCCTTTCTTGGACTTTGAGTTAATGAGGACTCTTGATTTAATTTCCTAAGTGGAGTTTAGAATTTTATTTAGTTTCCTTATTTCTAGACGCTAACTTGTTTATCAAGACTAGGGTCTTGATTATTTAAGAAAAGGTGAACGGCGCAAATCGAACACACGCTGATATAAGAGTTCGACGGAAAGAGCACTCGACGATTTCAAGGAAGAAGAACACAAGTACGGAATCTAGAGATCTTCACCGTTGCGTAACCAACGGAGGAGAACGTAGCAACAAGTATTTTTGTATCAAGAGTTTGATACATTTATTTCTCATATATTACTTAAATATTTTTTAATTGATCTTGAACAATTAAGTAATATATTTTTCGGGTGTGTATATCCATGTTCATAAGTACATTTACTTACAGGCTAAAAGTTTAATAAATGTGTTCAATTTATTCTTATTCCACTGCTATTCTAGTATTACTCTGTTTGGTGTTACTTAACATCAATCATAACATCTGATGTGTTACAGTTTACAATTTCTAAACTAGTGGATGTTAGGTCTGATGTTATTTACCACGAGACTTAATATCACTATTCAAAATCATAGAACTACAAAAATTTAGGTTTTATGGAATATCTACAGGTACTCGAAAAGTTGTTCTAGGTTTCTTCTGATTCTGGGTAGCACGTGGAAAGAGATCTAGCTGTACAAAAAGTTTTAGGTACATCAGACACATTAAAATCATATCAGGCATAGGCATATCAGATATACACAGTTTCTGCAACTCCTTTACATTCCGTTTCACGGATTGACAGAGCTTGATTTAGATACTCATCATTTTTAGTTAAAAAAAATTCATAAAGTAGAATGTAGCGTTTGGGTGGTAGCAGAATCTTGCAGCTTCTCGGGCATCAGGATATATACTTTCTTTTTCCTCGGTTTTGTTATCTAGTACATTCCATGCCTTTTGTTTTGGCTGTGGCACCTAAATGAGGTGTTCTACAAATCAACTCGTCTACAAGCCTTCTTTGGTGGATCCATAATGATGATTAAAATATCTATTAATGGCAACACAGTTTATTTTCAATTAGTAAAGCGTAATTGTTGGAAATATATGTTTCTTGTGCAAACTAGCTCCACCGAAATTGCCTTCAGAAAATGTAGATATAATAATTCATTGAACACTGGGGATTTCTAAATGCCATATATTTAGAGTTTTGTGCTTTTCAAACATAAGTCACATGTCAACACAAAAGTTTAAACTCTAGAATTATGACTATTTCTTTTTTTATATGGATTTTAGTATCTTTGTATCACCATTTATCCTACTCCCATTCACAAGTTACTGTGTGTAGTTTTCATTCCCACCGAACATTAAAAGCAAGTTTAGTTTTTTAAGGGCTATTTGGACTAGGCTTCAATGGGATTATGAATTCCGATATTTATAATTTTGAGTAATGAGAATTCCGTGAATAGTAAGAATTTTTGCTTGTTATAGGATTCATAATCCTTTACTTTTTATTGTAGATGTCAAATCATGTCTGGAAAGTGGATGATAATTTAGTTTTATATTGTATTTGATGTCAAATCATATATGAAAATGGATGATAATGTATTATTGTATTGTATTTAGTAATATTTATTTATATATATATAATAATGATGTGATAAAATAATTGAGTGTGGAGTAAGGTGTAAGAAATTGTTGGTTGTGGGTTGAAAATTTGAGTCGTAGAACAAACAAGGATTGGGACGATCTGTGCTAAGGTAAACTTCAGCTGCTGCACATCGTGCACGATCTAAAGCAGGTTATTATATAAAATTAAGATTTCTTAATGAATTTTTTATGAAATCATGAATTTTGTAATTTCTGAAGTGTAATATTTTTGCAACACGTTTTTATTGAAAATACATTTGAATGAAGCCTTTTCTTGGGTCATTTCTTGATGTGGATCCTAATCATGAAATCTCACTAAGGACTTCACTACAAAAAACCCGGCTATACTGACGGGTATGCTGACGGACAAAAGACCATCAGTATTACTGGCGGATTTAAGGTCGGAAAAGCTTGCTGGCGGGTTTGCTGACAGCCTTGCCCGTCAGCAAATATACCCGTCCGTAGCCCGTCAGAGAAAGAGCGGGAATTTATCCCGCTTAATTATCTTGACGGGCTACCCGTCAGGATATAACTTTTAATTAAAAAACAAACAAAAATAAACATGCTGACGACCTTGCCCGTCAGCATATAACTTTTATATATATATATATATATATATATATATATATATATATATATATATATATATATATATATATAAGCTGACGGCCTTACCCGTCAGCGTATAAGTTCCGCTAATCCTGACGACCCTACCCGTCAGAATTCTAAACCTAAAAATCGGCCCCCCTCCTTCCCCGCCTCATTCTGTCAAAACGCAAAATAAAAAAAAAATCGCCCACCACCGTCGCCGCCTTCTGGCCCAACCCCCTCCTCGAATTACTCATTCTTCTCGTAATGCTGCCGAAATTTCGCCACGTTCTTTTCCAGCCATTGATTCTTGAATCACAAATAATACTAAAAAATTTTAGGATGGCTGTTGATCGTAGTTGGATGTACAAATGGAATATTATCAGATTTCTAAATTCGGCGTTCGTGGCCGGTGTAGATAGTTTAGTATGATTTGCACTCACGCATAATTTTGCAGAGAGGGTCGGTGATAAACTAAAATGCCCTTGCCCATTAACTAAGTGTAGGAACTCTAGTTATAGATCTATTGATGAGATAAAATGTCACCTCGGTAACAAATATTTCATTGCTGATTACTACATTTGGACTCATCACGGGGAAAATATATCTCGTCTCATCGCTTGCTGATATTGAAGTCGGGGGATCATCATGAACTACATACGTCGATATGGTACGAGATGTTGCTGGGCCCAATTTCGATATAAATGATATTGAGTTGGATGAATCACCTAATCCCAAGGCGAAATTTTTTTTTGATATTCTGAAAGCTGCAAAAAAACCTTTGTATCCCGGTTTCAAGAAACACAATCGGTTGTCTTTAGTTGCCCGTATTATGAATTTGAAATCGGAGCATGGCATTTCTCAGAAATGTTATGATCAGTTTATTGATTTAATCAAAGAGATCGTGCCAGAAGACAACAATGTTGCAGATAATTTCTATGAAAGTAAGAAGTTGTTGAGAGGTATGGGGTTACAGGTAGAGAAGATAGATTGTTGCGTGAAGAACTGCATGATTTATTGGAAGGATGATTTGAATTTGGATAAGTGCAAGTGTTGTGATCATCCACGGTTCAAACCCGCAAAGAAAGGACAAGCTAAACGGCGCATGTCCAACTTAGTTCCGTACATGAGGATGTTTTACTTTCCTCTAATGGCCCACCTGCAGAGGTTGTACGCATCTAAAATAACAGCAAAAGATATGCGGTGGCATGCAGAACATACGATAGAGGATGGTGTCATGCATCACCCGTCAGATTCTAAGGCTTGGAGGCACTTCGATCAAACTCATCCAGAGTTCGCCGCTGAAACCAAAACGTAAGATTAGGGCTATGTACAGACGAATTTCAACCTTTTGGAAGTTTTGGAAAATAATACTCGTCATGGCCGGTGATTGTCACACCATACAATTTGCCTCCCTGGATGTGCATGAAAGAGCAGTACATGTTTCTCAGCGTTCTCGTCCCGGGCCCACAGAACCATAAAGATAAGTTAGATGTTTTTCTACAGCCGTTGATTGAGGAGCTGAAGCAGTTGTGGTCCGACGATGCTCTCTCGTACGATGTATCTAAAAAATAGAACTTTAAGGTTGCGAGCGGCTCTTATATGGGACCATTAGCCTTTGATTTTTAATTGTTGGATAATTTGTTTTAATTTTTGATTAGTGGGTAACTTATTTTGAATTATCTAAAACTTTATTTGTTTTTATTTTTTTAATTTAATTATTATTAATATATCATAAAATTTAATAATATTTTCATTCCCCCTACTGACGGCTTGCTGACGGGTAGGCCGTCGGTATATTTCAGGGACTTTCTAACGGCCTTTTACCCGCAGGCAATACTAACGAACAAATACCCGCCAGGAATGCTGACGGCCAATCCCGTTAGGATGATATCAGATATTCCCTGGCGGCCAGACCCGCCAGGAATACTGACGGCCATTTACTGGCGGGGTTGGCCGTCAAGAAGGCCATCAGCAGTCCTGGCGGAAAAATTTTCCCGTCAAGATACCACAATTCTGACCGCGATAATGCTGACGGCCAATATCCGTCAGGAGGCCGTCAGTATTCAATATACTGAAGGATTTTTGACGGATTTGGCCGTCAAAATATCCGGGGTTTTTTGTAGTGCTTGGTATGCAACTTATGAATTCACTTTTATATTTTTGGGATAATTATAAAAATTACCCCTCAGTTTAGTCTAATTCAAAAAAGGAAAAACGAACAAAAAGAACTAGTTATTATTCTTCTTACAAAACCGGAAAATTATTTGTTGTGGTTTCCAATTGAAGTTATATATGTGTTTCTTTTCCTTTTGCAGATAGACCATTCAATTGTAGAGAGTTATCATATTGGAATTCGTCTCTTATTTACATGTTTTTTTTATTATGGTCTATTAGCGATAAATTTCTTACTTTTATTGAATTTTGGTGTATTTTTTGTTCAAATGATTAATATATTCAAAATATCCAGTATTGGCAATTTTGGTGCACCTGACTTCATTTCAACTTTTTTTTACTACTTTATAGAACAGATCTTGTAGGACCCGTTCTCAAAAACAAACTTTTCAGAAGGTTTCTTTTGAAAACCCATTTTGTAAACTATACTTTTTAGGTCTTTATAAAAATCCATTTTGGAAAATATACTTTCTAGAAGTTTTTTTTAAAGTCTGTTCTGGAAAATATACTTTCAAGAAGGTACCTTAATAAAACCGTTTTAAAGAATATATTTTATAGAAGGTATCTTTGAAAACCCGGCTAAAAAGTGGACTTAGCTGGAACCTCCGGAATCACAAGAATCCTCTCCTTTTTAGTCTTTAAATTTACAAGCCTTCTTAGTTAGTAGTATTAATTTAATTAAGGTTGGTAACTAGGTTTAGTTTGAGTCATTAATTTTAATGAAGTTCAAGCTAATTTTCAATTTTATTTTCCTTACCTTAATTGATGTATTTCAATCTCTCTTTTCAATTCAAGTTTAGTGATTAAAACTCAAACCAAACCAATGATTAATGCTTTCCTATATTAGATTAATTTAATTAAGATTAACAAGGGGTTAACTAAACACACTTAATGCCGATTACATCTATCCTCGAGAGACACAACTCGGGAAAACTTACCGCTCTACAATCGACTTCGTACTATTGCAGAGAAGATTTCTTAGAGTGCTAAGAATTCTTTGATCAAATTTTGGCGCTGTTGCCGGGGATAGATTAAGGCTAATGGTGTTCTTAATTACTCTTCTTGTTGTCTTAATTAGTAGATTAGACAAGATTAGTATTTCACACTCGATACCGTAATCCCTTTGTTGAGTGTTGTGTATGCAAGGTAGGCGATCGCTCGGACGAGAATTAACTCCGTATTTGACCAATCCCCGAGAGGGTGAGACGACCCATCCTTACCTACGGTGATAGAGGAGCAAACGATGACCAATTCGTTCGAGAACCCGACGCCGCCCGCACTCGCTCAAGACAACCAAGGGGTGCCTCCGCCTCAAATAGCGACCGGGCTGGCTTCATCACTTCATGGCCCGCCTCATCAAGGACCACAATCATCTTACGGGTTACCGCTTGATCAAGGGGGAAACAGGTTTCCAAATCAAGATCCTCAAAGTTCCAATGCCCGATTTCAAGGCCCGTTTTCCCCACCTCATGCTCGTTTGCCGACACCCGAGCCCCAACATCAAGTTTTGCCACACTCGGACCCGTCGACACATGGAACACAATTTCAAGGCCCGATGGTAGATGGCCCGTACCCGTTTCAACCGTACTTTCAAGTTCCGAGGCCACAATTCCAAGGGCCGCACTTCGCCGGCCCCCAATTACACGCACCTCGCATGCCACACCCGACCGGGCCCGTGCATCGATTTTGAGATCCACATCCACAAGACTTTCTGAGGATGCCCGCCGTCAACGAAAATCCTTACGCCGTACAAGATGTGGGTGGCCACCCATTTGCCACCCCCGATGGAGGCCCGACAAGTAGTATAGGGGAAGTATCACGACCATGTATGGGCGATTTCTCCTCAAGCATTCGATTAAGCCCCGAAGCCCTCGAGTATGACTTACAGCCGATTGATCTCAACCGACTTTCGAATTTTCACGGCTTACCACAAGAGGATGCTCTTCAATTCCTACGCATTTTTTCCTACACGGTGTGAGCTTTCCACACCAAGGGATTCACATTGATCAAATTAAAATGAGGTTCCCGTACACAATGAAGGAAAAAGCCGTTGATTGGCTCATGTCATTGCCGGCTGATTCCCTTACCAATTGGGACATGATGACCGAGAGGTTTATGGAGGAGTACTATTCTCAAGATAAGACGGCCGATTTCTGAGCAAAGATTGCCTCATTCCGTCAAGCAAGAGACGAGAATTTCTACGAGGCGTGGGAGCGATTTAAGGGCTATCTCACCAAATGCCCCCATCATCGGTTCACCGGGGATTTCTTGAATCAATTCTTTCATAACAGGTTGACATTTGCCTCCAAGCGTATGGTGAACAATTCCGCCGGAGGAAATTTAGTCGGACGCTCGACAAGGGAGTTGTACGACATATTCGTGAACATGGCTTTCGACGACCATCGCATGAGTATCTTGGAGCGGAAGGAGCAAGTGAAGGAGGTTTCGACAAAAGAAGAGCCTGAGTGGGCCCGTAAGATCGCCGAACTAGAGAGCCAATTGGCTTCATTCATCCAACCATTCTCGGGGTCGATGCAGACGTGCCCCACATGTTGTACCCCGGGACATGGAGCTAATGCGTGCCCGGTGGTTTATGGGTCACCGAGTAGTTTTGACGAGCAAGCATTCGCGGTTAAAGGTTACCAACCCTATCGAAACGGAGCCCCCCATATGCGGAAGGACCATCCTAACTTTAGGTGGGGGGACACGTCCCAAGCTCTAATGCCACCCGGACCTCCGATGCAACAACCTCGGCCCCAAGCCCTGTTCAATGCGCGGCCACCACCGTTCCCGCCTTCTCAAGCATCATATCCGCCTCAACAAGACAAGTCGACATTACGTCAACCAAGCATTGAGTCTATCCTATCCGAATTGACAAGACGGCTCGCGAGTTTGGAAACACAACTTGGGCAAGTGGAGACGGATGTTAATGAACTTAAATGGGTCCGTGACAAAGATAAGCTACCAAGTCAACCGGCTCAAGCTCAAGCCGTGACATTACTTCAAATCGGAAAATTGGTGGATAACAAAGTTGCCTTTCCCGATAATGATTCACCGCCCTCACTTCAATTCCAACAAGATCCGACCATGCAAGGCTCGAACAAGCCCATAGCCAATCCTAGATCACCCTTATCATCTTCAATCGGGGAGGCGACGGAGGCCAAGACTACCGGAGGACTCCACAAATCCGCAACGCCGTACCGACCTCCAATTCCATACCCGAGCCGTATCCAACCGACAAAATAAGACGACCAATTTCTCGAGTTGTACAAGATGTTATCGAAGGTGAACATTAACCTCCCTTTGCTCGATATAATCCGGAATGTGCCCGCGTACGCCAAGTTCTTCAAGGAATTGACGTCCAAGAAACGAACGTTCGAGGATAACGAGAAAGTGTGTATATCGAACGCGGCAAGTATCGTCTATAGAAACCTTCTCCCGCAGAGTGATCCGGGAAGCTTTTGCATCAAGATTACCCTTGGGAACGGAAAGGAAACACGAGGGATGTTAGACCTCGGTGCAGGTATCAATTTGATTCCCTACTCCATCTTTAAACAATATGAGTTGGGCGATCTCAAGGAGACAAGAATGTGCTTGCAATTGGCCGACCGATCGATCCGATATCCGAAGGGCGTAGTGGAGGACGTGTTGGTACAAGTGGGAAATCTCATAGTTCCCGTGGATTTTGTCATTTTGGATGTCGGGGAGGTGAGCAATGAAGGACGAGATCACACAATCCTACTAGGGCGACCGTTCATGGCGACTACAACCACCTTGATCGACGTTAAGAATGGAAAGTTGTCGTTTTCGATTTTGGGGGACACGGTTAATTTTTTGATCCATGACTTGGGAGTTGTTCCCCCTTCATCTTTTCAAGACGACTGCTCGATGATTGATCCGATAGATGAGTTGGTTGAAGAAACCTTCGTGGGA
The DNA here is from genome assembly GCA_014905375.1 of Phtheirospermum japonicum. Lineage (NCBI taxonomy): Eukaryota > Viridiplantae > Streptophyta > Magnoliopsida > Lamiales > Orobanchaceae > Phtheirospermum > Phtheirospermum japonicum. The sequence goes on along the minus strand of BMAC01000730.1, from coordinate 248,687 downwards.
CTTGTGGATGAGGTCGTCGAGGACGACGAGTGCCAAGAGCTTCAATCGGAGGGGGTGGTGGAGATATTGGAGATCGCGAATGCGGAACCGACCACTACACCAAAAACGGAACTCAAGACCCTCCCGAGCCATCTTAAGTACGTGTATTTGGAAGAAGGAGGGTCAAAGCCCGTGATTATCTTTGCCGAGCTTTCTGAGCATGAAGAGGTGAAATTGGTTGAAGTGTTGAGAAAGAATAAGAAAGCGATAGGGTGGAGCCTTGGCGTTATTAAGGGGATAAGCCCCTCCACGTGTATTCATCGCATTGTTCTTGAGGACGGGGTGAAACCAACAAGAGAGTGTCAACTTCAGTTGAATCCGAATTTGATGGAGGTGGTGAAAAGCGAGATTCTAAAGCTCATAGCCGAGGGCTTAATTTTCCCGATTGGAGATAGTGATTGGGTGAGCCCGGTACACATGGTGCCGAAAAAGAGTGGAATTACCGTAATTGAGAACGACCGTGGTGAACTCATGCCGGCTCGTGCAATCACCGGGTGGCGGATGTGCATAGATTTCCGGAAGCTCAATGCCGCCACCAAGAAGGATCACTTCCCCTACCATTCATCGAACAAATATTGGACAAACTCGCGGGGCACCACTCATATTGTTTCCTCGATGGGTTATCCGGATATTACCAAATTGCCATCTCACCGGAGGACCAATCCAAAATGACGTTCACGTGCCCCTTTGGTACATACGCGTTCCGACGAATGCCCTTCGGGTTATGCAACGCACCCGCCACCTTCCAACGGTGTATGCTATCAATATTCTCCGATATGATCGACAAATATATGGAGGTCTTCATGGACGATTTTTCCATTTACGGCTCCACGTTAGATGAATGTCTTGATCGCTTGGCAAGTGTATTGGAGAGGTGCGTCGAAAGTAACCTCACCTTGAGTTGGGAGAAGAGCCAATTCATGGTGAGAAGTGGGATAGTTTTGGGGCACGTGGTGTCGTCCAAGGGAATCGAAGTTGACAAGGCGAAGGTCGGCGTGATCGAGAAACTCCCGCCTCCAATCAACGTGAAGGGAGTTCGAAGTTTTCTTGGTCACGCGGGGTTCTATAGACGGTTCATCAAGGACTTCTCAAAGCTTAGCCGTCCCTTGTGCCATTTGCTTAGTGCCGATGTCCCGTTTGTTTTTGATGATGCTTGTCGTTTGGCGTTCAAATCGTTAAAGGAGAGTTTAACCTCGGCTCCCGTAGTGGTGGCCCCGGATTGGTCTCTCCCGTTCGAAATAATGTGCGACGCATCGAACGAAGCGGTGGGAGCTGTCTTGGGGCAAAGAGTGGACAAGCTTCTTTGGGTCGTCTATTACGCAAGTCTCATGCTCAATGACGCCCAAAAGAATTACACGACTACCGAAAAAGAGCTCCTCGCCGTAATTTTCTCGCTTGAAGAGTTTCGAGCCTACATCATTGGTTCGAGGGTTATGGTGCATAGTGACCATGCGGCGTTGCGATATCTCTTCAATAAGCCGCAAGCGAAGTCGAGGCTAATCCGGTGGATACTCTTGCTTCAAGAGTTTGATGTGGAAATCAAGGATCAAAAGGGGTGCGAGAACGTTGTCGCCGACCATCTCTCTCGTTTAGAGGTCCCCACCGGAGAAAGGGGCTCATTGGAGAAAATCTTGCGCACAAAAATTTGTTTGTTGTTTCAACCGCGCCGTGGTATGCCAACATTGCCAACTACCTCGCTAGCGAAGCACTCCGCCTGGACCTATCTCATCACGAGAAGAGGAGGTTTCTCTCCAAGTGCCGAGGTTATTATTGGGATGACCCTCACATGTACAAGATTGGAAAAGATGGAATGTTGAGACGGTGTATTCCGAACGAGGAAAAAGGGGAAATTTTGACGAAGTGCCACGGTCACCTAGTCGGAGGACATTTCGGCGGGCAAAAGACTGCCTACAAGGTTCTTCAATTGGGTTTTTATTGACGAGCCTCTTCAAGGATGCCCACAACTATTTCCAAAAGTGCGATCGATGCCAAAGGACAGGAAGTATAGGGAAAAGGAACGAGATGTCGATGACGTATAACTCTGCCGTCGAGATATTCGACGTGTGGGGGATCGACTTCATGGGTCCCTTCCCGAAGTCTCATGAGTTCGAATACATTTTGGTTGGGGTCGATTACGTTTCCAAATGGATTGAGGCAATCCCGACGAGGAGGAATGATGGCGACACCGTGGTGAAGTTTGTGCGAAGCAACATTTTTAGTCGATTCGGAGTCCCGAGGGTGATTATTAGTGATGGCGGCAAGCACTTCAACAACAAGCTACTCGAAAGAGTGTTGAAAAATTATGGAGTCATTCATAAGGTATCCACACCATACCACCCCCAAACGGCCGGTCAATTCGAGACGAGCAACCGTCAAATCAAGAACATTCTTGAGAAGACCGTGCAACCAAACCGAAAAGATTGGTCAGTAAAGCTCGTGGATGCCTTATGGGCCATCCGCACGGCCCACAAGACGGTTCTCGGAATGAGCCCCTATCGCCTTGTATACAGGAAGTCGTGCCACTTACCGGTCGAAATGGAACATAGAGCTTGGTGGGCCATCCAGGCATGCAACTACGATTCAAAACAAGCCGGCGAGGAGCAGAGGTTCCAAATCGAGGAGCTTGACAAGCTAAGAAACGAGGCGTTCGAGAGTGCTTTAATTTACAAAGAAAAGAAGAAGCTCCTCCATGACAAGAAGCTTGCGCCCAAGGAGTTGGAGGAAGGGATGCAAGTGCTCCTTTACAACACCCGACTCGCCTTGTTTCCCGGGAAACTCATGTCTAAGTGGAGAGGACCGTACACGATCGAGAAGAT
>BMAC01000730.1:170792-242341 GCA_014905375.1 Phtheirospermum japonicum | reverse complement strand
GGGACCGACTTGGAGGGTTACCTAGTACTTTTAGGTTTCAGTAGTCGATCTAAACTTTCTTAGTCAACGCATCATTGTCGTCCTTTTAGCCAAGCTAACAAGCATTGTAGTATACGACGTCTCAAATTAGGTTTGGTGCATTAGTTCATTGTCCGGGGGCGGTTTTGTAATTCCATATTAGTTTTGCTTGAGGACAAGCAATCATTCTAAGTGTGGGGTGGTTGATTTGCATGTTTTTGTACGTATTTTTGTTACCGTTTTGTGTCGCGCTTGCATGTGTTTTGTTTGCTTTTATGTGTATTAGGAGTCGTTTTGGCCGATTTTATTAGTTTTAGGTTTTTATAACTTTTGTGCGATTTTTAGTAGTTTTTCGTACAATTTTACCCTTTTTCGTATTTTTGGCCGTAGGATGACCAAGCGGGACCCGCGCACGCTCGGAGCATCCCACTCGACTCGGATTGGAACGGGCAAAGCAAGAAAACACAGCGTGAACAAGGAGCGACAACCGGCGGACGATTAGAGCGGAGACGAGAAAACGAGCCGGAGCTGCCTGTCAGTCGATCGACTGCACTCCAGTCGATCGACTGAGTGGCCAGTCGATCGACTGAAGGATCGACTGGGATGATGAAATCGACTGGCGGGCAGTGTGTTTTGTGAATTTTGGGCATTGCAGTCGATCGACTGGCTCTCAGTCGATCGACTGGCACGCAAAATTTTAACCTGTTTTTACATTTTTGCCCCTGCGTTATTGTATAAATAAACCATCAATTTCCTTCATCTACCTTATCCTTCCTTGGTTAATTTTGAACCCCATTCAATCTCTTCCAAGCTCATTTTCAATATTCCATTGCAAACCCTAGATATAATCCTTAGTTAGCTCCTTTAATTTATCTTAGTTAATTAGTTAGTTAGTAGTTGTTCATAAGTGTTGGAGAAGGTGACATCTCTCTCATTTGTGGGTTGTACTTTATGAAGTTGAACTTGGTGTTTTGAAGATTGTACTCTACATTTGAAGCTTTTGGTTGGAATGCAATATTGGTAGTAATCTTTCCCTTATTTGGTGTTGTTCTTGTGTTGTTTGTTGTTGGTATGTGTTTGTAGTGGTTTATTTTTAGATGTTGTTGTGGTTCTCTTGCCATTTTCAAAGTTCTCTTCCAATTTCTAGTTTGTTTTCCTTCTTGTAGTAAAATCTCCATTGAAGCTTCATGTTGAAGCCTTTTACTCATTTTGTTCAAACAAATATTGGAGGTTTGAAAGTTGTTAGTGACTTTCCATTTTTAAGACTTTTGACTTTTACCTATTAAATGCTTTGACCTCTTTTGAAATCAAGTTTGACTTTCTCTCCTTTTTAGTCTTTAAATTTACAAGCCTTCTTAGTTAGTAGTATTAATTTAATTAAGGTTGGTAACCAGGTTTAGTTTGAGTCATTAAGTTTAATTAAGTTCAAGCTAATTTTCAATTTTATTTTTCTTACCTTAATTGATGTATTTCAATCTCTCTTTTCAATTCAAGTTTAGTGATTAAAACTCAAACCAAATCAATGATTAATGCTTTCCTAGATTAGATTAATTTAATTAAGATTAACAAGGGGTAAACTAAACACACTTAACGCCGATTACATCTATCCTCGAGAGACACGACTCGGGAAAATTTACCGCTCTACAATCGACTCCGTACTATTGCGGAGAAGATTTCTTAGAGTGCTAAGAATTCTTTGATCAATAAGATCCATCCATTTAGTAGCACCTTAGGATGGCATAGCCTTATAAGTATAATTAAGGGCGAGGTTCAACCGAGGAAAGCCTTACGGTGGATACCTAGGCACCCAGGGACGAGGAAGGGCGTAGTAATCTATGAAATGCTTTTTAGAAAGTCTCAAATTCCGGATCTTCCGCTGCGCGAATTTCCTGAGAAACGAAGTCATATGCACGTAAGTTCAGGGCCAAGCCGACTACTCCAATAGCACTCATCCATAAACTGTTTACTGGTACAAATAACATAAAGAAATGTAACCAACGTTTATTCTAAAAAGCAACCCAAAGATTTGGGACCAAAAGTGGTTAGTGGTGACCATGGAATAAGTTTTTTCAGCTTGGGTTGGGTTGGGTTGGGTTAAAAGAACGGAATGTATTTGCACCATCCCCATTTTCAAATAAGTATTTCTTACGGTAGCACAGTGAATAGCGCATAGCAAAGTAGCCCCCAATACACCTGCAACTCCCATCATATGAAATGGGTTTAGTGTCCAATTATTCAAGAACGGTGTTCCTATACTCGTTTTTTTTAAAGTAGTTTTTAGAATGGGTTTCACAATCAATAGACCCAAAAGACCACTTTTTAGAACGGGTTATCAACCGTTTTGGAAGGTCAGACTTTCTAAAACGGCTGTATTTAGAACGGGTGCAAAATCGTTATAAAATATTTTTTTAAACTGTTCTAAAATGTCTCTATTTCATTAATGACTCAGTCTAATAGCTCTCGAATTGAGACACATCACCCTAATAGTTATCACTACTAGTATGGATCATGAAAATTCAAACAACTTAATAAATATATTTTTATTTTTCATACGAATATTAATAATTTCTCAAATATAGCTTTTCTTGCTTAGAAATTGAAAATCGAATGGCCATACATCAACTTTCTTGTATATGTCAACCGGTCCACATTTCGAATCAACTATCATGCAATTGACCATTACACCCCAAAACAGAAGAAAAATTAGGCCAACTTCGAAATTTCTTGTATATTTCCACGAAATAACCATTTCCCTTATTTTCTCCACCTTCTCCCATCGACTACGTATACCTGCACCACGTAGCAACTTCCTATTTCCCTTTTCATAGCCCACCGATATTCTCCAACAGACTTAATTTCCACACACACACATATATATATATATATATAAGTTTCAATTGCACCCCCAAAACCTTCAAATCATTCCCATCCCCAATTCAATTAATTTCTCAAGATATATATCAACCTTCTATTACCTTAATGTGAAAAATATACATACGTATATAGTTTCTGTTTTTGAAACACTTCTACTCTAATTAGACATCATGCCTCTCACCATTAATCTAAACAAATTCTCAATTCTTGAAATTATCTACGTAAATCTTTACAGAACTCCAATCGCCGTATTAATTGTGGGTTTGATCATTGATTTCCTTTTGTTGCATAGATATCTCAACAAGCAAAAAATATCAAGCTTTTTCTTGGGATTTTATTCTCTGCTACTCAGACACGTTGACCAGCATCAGGATCATTCTATTTTGACAAAGAATAAAAACTTAAAGTCCGAGTCGTCGTCGACCAAGCAAGAGAAGAAAAATATTGATGATGATCGGAGTGTGTGCAGATCAGGAGATGTGGAGATTGTTTTAAGAAGCTTGGGATTATTTTGCAATGGTGATCAAGAAGAAAATAATAATAATAATATTCCAGCTAGTCTGGATATTGATGACATTTTTAACATTTTTGAGGAGAAAAGTGTCAGTTTGGATGAAGTGACATATGCTTTTGATGTGTTTGATGAAAATAGAGATGGGTTTATTGATGCAAAAGAATTGCAAAAGGTTTTGTGTGCTTTGGGATTAAAGGAAGGATTGGAGATGGAAAGGTGTAGGAGGATGATTGGAGTGTTTGATGAAAATGGAGATGGAAAGATAGATTTTGATGAATTTGTAAAATTTATGGAAAACAGCTTTTAGTTGGACTACTTTTTTATTTTTTGCAAGAGAAACTTGTTATGCACCTTGAAGTCCTATAATATTCATTTGACTCTACTTATTGTGAGAATATTCAATGTTTGACCACAATATAAAGACTAAAATAAATTAATAATAATAATGAAAATTGTCAAATAGTCTATACTTTTTTAAATAATCCAAAATTGTGATATTAATATACCACAATACTATTACTATGAAAAAATTAATAATAATAATAATAATAATTATTATTATTATTATGCAGCAGGTGCTTGCCGCCGGCCGGCCGAAAAAATTTCCAACCGCCAGATTTTTTTTTTCACGATTATCGAAAATATTTTTGGCTGCCGAGTTTTTTTTTTTCTTTTTCGCTCATAAATTTGTTTACTGTATGTCTGGATTTCTTACTGTATGTCAATGGAGTCAGTGTGTTTTTTTTTTTCAAACCAAATAATATATTATTATATGTCCGAATTTCTTACTATATGTCTAAATTTCTACTATATGTCCAAATATTTCTTACTATATGTACAAAAATATCTTCGATCACCGGGAACATTTCTTACTATATGTCCGAATTTCTTACTATATGTACACAAATTTCTTATTTAATGCCCAAAAATACGTACTTGATGACAAAAAGTATTTCACTTGATTGCAAAAGTTTCTGGTTTGATGTGAAAATACTTTTATATAGTTCTTACTTATTATACATTTTTTTTTCGCCCAAAAAAAATAGAAAAAGAATTCTTGCTTAATAGAAAATTTTTGTTATATATTTCTTATTTAATACAACTATATATTACTTTATAGTGAATCTTCGAACTTTATGTTCGAAAAGGTAATAAAGTTTCGTATAAAATAAGAAAGTTTGATATTTTATATTCGAAAAAGTAAGAAAAACTTATTTTATAGTGAAATTTCTTACTTTATTTATAAAAAAGACATTCTTAATTTATGTGTAGAAAAGTAAGAAAAATTCCTACTTTATAATAAATATTGCATACTTTATGTATAGAAAAGTAAGAATATTTCTTAATTTATGGTGAGATTTCTTACTTTATATTTGTTGAGCCAAAAAAAATTGGGCAAAATAAAAAACTCGGCGAAAAATTTTCCGGCGGCGACGGCGGGTGGGCTAGCGGGAGGTGGAATGAAGTAGTGGTGGTGGTGTGTTGGTTATTGATATTATTTTTAATAGGGGTAACACTGTAATTGTATAATTATGGTTGAATTATTTGACATTTTGTATAATTAGTTAGAGTATTTAACAAAAATATTTTTTCTATGTAGTATTTGGCAATTGTCCAATAATAATATTAACCCTTAATAAATTATATATATAATTATACTAACACTGAACCCGTGCGATGCATGGAACATACACACAAACAGAGATAAATATAATTACATATATTGATAAATAAACAAAAAAGTTCATTCAATAAATAAATAACATTAACAAATTTAAATCTTATATTAGTTAAAATCGCATGTGATACATGAAATTTAATATAATGAAGTATGATAATTATTGTAGTTTTTGTTTTTATACTGGATTTCTTTGGGCGACAAATTTGCTCATGGTCCAGTTTGCTGACGGCCATTTAGGTCGTCAGCAACTAACTTAATTAAAACCCCCAACAGACTCAGTTTTTTCATTTTTCAGAAGGGAAAAAAATAAAGCAGCGGCGGAGGAGTGGAGCTGCGGAGGAAGAGCAAGAACAAGCCCTTGCCGGACCGTCACCACCACCTGAAATTCAACAACTGATATTAACTAAGGTATCAAACAGAATTGCAGCAACTAAAAACTAAAAATTAACAAACTAATTTAATTACTAACGGTTATAATTTCTAACAGCTAACTGTTACTGCTAACTGTTTGACTAACGATTAACTGTAACGGTTAACAAAATCTTATAACGGTTAACTATGAGAAGTATGAATATTCAACGCATGAATGAACTTCAACCAATCAGAGCATCAAACATCCAACGAATAGCAGGAATAACTGAATATAAACTATGATTAAATAACTAAATACGTTCAGCGAATCCAAACGAAACGAACATAAACTAACTATTATAGAAACTTGATAACGAATAATTGAAACTAATAAAGCTAATTAAAAGATTCAGATTACTTGCTATAGCTACTGGAACTGAAAGTACTTCGGCTATTCCGAAGAGTAAACGCAGTGGAACGAACTTCTACGGTTTATCGACGTCGAACGGATCGAAACCTTCTTCGTCGTCGATTCTTGGTCTCACTTCGATCCTCAAGTTTTTGTTGTTGTTTTCCGTCTCCAAACCCTAGGATTATGTTTATGGTAATTTTTAGGGTTGAAAGTACGTCTGGAATTCAGATTAATGGGTGGTTTATATAGAAATCGCGTATCTTGGGCCGCAAGTCTGATAAGTCAGTCCTGGGCCCCGTTAACGGTTATAGTAACCGCTAGCAGTAATCGTTAAATCCTCTTTTTATCACCCTGTTCTTCACTAACAGTTATGGCTAAAGGTTATGGTTAACGGTTAGTGTAACCGTTAGCTGTAACTACTAACAACTCTGCCCACCTTAACGATTGTAGCATCAACGTGGCTAAGGGTTTCTTAACTGTTAGCATTAACGGTTATGACTAATGGTTAGCGTTAACGGTTAACGGTTACGACTAATGGTTATAGTAACCGTTAATACTAACCCTTAACTCCAAAAACTTGCTACTTTTCGCCGGAAAGTTCGATCTTCATCTCTCGATCATTGTAATTTATCTCTAACGCACTGAGCTCTCCCGGTTACTTATCTGTAAAGTGACAAACATCAAATAATCACTTATTTTGCATCAATTAGATCAAAACACGGTAAAATAAGCTGGAAGTCTAAATATACGAAATTAAGCTTAAATGGTCCAACTTATACCAAAAAAATTAATAAAAATACTACTAAAAATAACCATAAATACATGTTAATCAACTACCCCACGCTTTAATTATTTGTTCGTCCTCGAACAGACGTTAAGTTCAAAGTGTAACTTAGAAAGAAAATAATTTCGAGTAATGAGTCGTGCGTTGCTACATAGATAATTTTGAAAATATAGGCACTAGTCACGCAACGTCAAACACTCCACCCTTATTACATTATCGCTTCAAAAACAAATTCATGCATCCTCTCAAAGGGAAATATATTGGGGAGATCACTCAAAGAACTCAAGCAGGTTCTGCATGGGAAGTATATACACTGAAATCATACAGTTACAAGTACAATAAATAAGCACCGAAAATCAATCTCTTCTCAACCGCAAATTAAGTGTGTTATCAACAAAGAATCAGAAAAGGTCTTTTCGGGTTGTAATGGAGGCTCTTTGGATGGGTATGAAATATTTAAGTAGTGTGGCTAACTCACGATCTAACGTGATCAGTAACTCACCAACCTAATCTAGTCACGAAGCAGTACGCTTCATCTTGTTCAAAAATAAAAAACCTCACTAATCACTCATAACATAGCCTTTGGCTATTCCTCAACTTGTAACTCTAAACCGACTTGAAGCTCAAACCACTTAATCAACGTTGAAGCTTATAATATGCTTCTACACAAATCATGCCTTTTAAACATTAGGCTTCATAAAATAAAATAAACTTAAGCATTAAATTAAGCTCGTAGGCAATTACTCAACACGATTCAACAAGACTCACCATCCTTTCTTTTCTTTTCTTTTTTTTTTCTCTTTTTTTATTTATTTCTTTTATTTCCCCCTTTTATTTTTTATGGTTTTTTTTTCCGGATGGTGGTCCTTAATTATAAAAAATATAAAAATCATGAATTCCTAATAAAATGTCCAAAACACTAATAACCAAAAAAATAAAGAACTCCTACCCAACACTTTTAATGTGTTAGTAGGGGTTGACTCAATATAAAATCACTCATTGGCTAAAGGCGTGGATTATTTGGTTATGATTGGCTCATGCGGAATTTATAGTGACTAAAAATATAAGTACATGGCCGGAATAGGATTTTATATGTGCCTTAACCTCATTTTCAAAGTCAACTACACACAACGGTATCAAAGAGATATCAAGAGTGAAACTTATTTAAGCACATGAAAAGATGATAATTCACTTAGGCTACTCACAGGCTTTTTGCATGAAAAAGTTTTGAATTGACGCTGCTTTTAAGGTTTTGCAAAATCAATTGCGTTCAAGTACCATTTTACAATATATAAATAAAAATTTTGAAAAATTTATACACTTATGCACGCTCAAAGTCCAAAAACCTCAAATCTAATCTTAGTTAACTTCGACAGGCAAGCCATACAAACATAATTCAACGTAGAAATAGTCAATTCATCACAAATAATCACATATTAATAATTACGAATAACAAATTACGAATTCAAATATATAAGAGCACTAATATCGATTCACTCGACCCCATCACCCCCTCTAGAAAATGTGTCAAACTCCTGGTTGCCATAAATATAAAGAAAATAAGCGCAAGGGAGATAAGAAAACATCCCTGAAAAATCGATAGTTGAGCTTCTCCAAAAGCACTCGTGCAATAATTCCTCGTATTGAACTCGTGATTGGATGTCTTGAATAAGAAAAACCTACAAAACAAATAAATAATAAAAGCAAACTAACTAATATTTTTGGAATTTTGAATTTTGAATTTTTTATTTTTTTTTGTAAGAAAAAGAAAATGAAAAGTAAAAGATATGATTGTAATCAATTGCGTTACGCAAGTGCCCGGTGGCACATCGTTCGGGATTTGAAACAGTCGGATTGTGGCTCAATGTCGGAAATGGCTGGATTGCAACTCATCAAAAGGGTGCCAGACTGCGGCTAAATTGTGTCGGATTGCGACCTCGGTTGGTGAAAATGAATTTCATAAAAATTTGACGGCAGACGCGAAAAGCGGCAACACGTAGCGATTAGGTGTTACCGTTAACCATACCGCTACGTTCTCTGTTTTAAGGTCAAAAATCTGCCTCTGTTTCCAACTAACGGTGGCTATTAGCGGTTGCTACCTGTCGTTAGTATGTATCGTTACCCCTGGTTGATGCGGCTAGCGGTAGCAGCGATTGTTAACGGTCTGACTTTGGGGTAGCTATTACCGCTATGTAACCGCTAAATGTCCTGTTTAGCGAGTTTTCGAAATTTTTGCACATTAACGCACACATAAACGTACCACGACAATTGACACAATAAAAAGACAGAAACAAAATAAAATAAACATCAAAAGAAAATTAAAGAAAAGAAAATTAAAACTAACGAATGCTTGGGTTGCCTCCCAAGAAGCACTTGTTTAACGTCGACAGCTCGATACATGTTCGCTTGATCAATTTCCATCTCGTGGTGGGTCCACGAACCTCTTCTTGATTCTATCTCGACTCGTCATATATTTCTCGTTATAAGGCCTAAGTCGATGCTTGTGGACTTGGAAATTCGACTTGTCACGCTCATCGTATAGAGTGGCAACTCCATACTCATCCATCTCTTGTATCAAAAACGGTCCACTCCATACTGAATTTAGATTGGCCTTTGGATCGAACTTACGCTTATGATTATACAACACTTGTTGACCAATCTCGAACTGCTTGCACTTAAAACTCTAATTTTTGGCCTCCTTCGACTCTTTCTTTTTCTTCGTCCAATAGTTGTCATCCTTCTCGCTCATGTTCCTTGTACGTTTAAAATTTTTGTAGGGATCGAGCGAAACGTACTTCGAACGATTTTGTGGTGGCTTCATCTCCTTCTTTGACTCATACTTCGAACGATCTCGTTGTGGACTCAACTCCACTTTTGGTTCGATTTTTGGTGCCTTATACTTCACAACCTCTTCATCATTAAATTCTTTAAATTCTTCAATAACATCTCGTATGTCGATTCCTAGAAGCTCGATCAATTCCTCCCCACTCAAATGCTCCTCATCGTCCCGATCATCCAAGTTGTCTATAGCGGAAATGCTTTGGAGGTCACGGACACAAGAATCGATTGGATCCATAAAAGAACACTCGTCTTGCATAAACGGTGAAGGAGTGTTGTGAATATCTTGAAGTGAAAACGTCACCATTTCGCCTAAGACGGACATTGACATCCTCCCCTTGTTTACATCTATCAACGCGTGGGTAGTAGACATAAAAGGTCATCCCAATAAAATGGTGTGTTCTTGATTTGCACTTTGTACATCACCAATGTCCATAATAACAAAATCGACCGGTACTACCAACTTATCAACTTGCACTAGGACATCCTCCAGAATACCCAAGGGTAACCTTATCGATCTATCTGCCAATTGTAGTCTCATCGTAGTCGGCTTCAGCGGACCTAGGTTGAACTCCTTGTAAATAGAGTGAGGCATCAGATTTATGCCAGCGCCAAGATCAAGCATCCCCTTCGCTGTTTGTCCATTCCCGAGGGAAATAGTTATGCAAAAAATCCCAGGATCTTTCTCCTTGGGCGGCAATGGCTTTTTGAATATTTCGCTCACGTCCTTTGTTAATGCGACAAACTGATTAGCCTCTCAGCGTCTCTCTTGTGATGCCAATTATTTGAAAAACTTCACATACGCGGGCATCGTCTTTATCACCTCAAGCAAAGGGAGATTAATGTTTACATTCTTCAATAAATTGTATAACTCCATAAACTTTTTATTTTATTTTGCTGGACGTAATCGACTTGGGAAAGGAACATGATCGTAAACCAACCATTTCCTTGGTGGTGCATTCAAGGGATTGTCGACGTCGTCAGCTGCTGCAGAAGAATTCTTTCTTTTCAATGGCCCCAGAACATATGGAATTTTTGTTTTATGCATTTGTTCCTTTTGTTCGGCTGTATCTCCTTGAGGTTGGGTCGGTGCTGGAACTTTGGCTTCTTTATCGTCTTCGTCCTTATCCTTCTCTATACCGATATCTACCACTTACCCATTTCTCAACACATGAATAGCCGAGGCTTGCTCTGTTTGACTTGGGAACCTGTCCTTTTCTTTATTTAATCTTGCAATGTCATCCGCCAATTGCCAAATTGTTCTATCCATTCGCTCCTTATTCCTCGCGAGATCTTGCGCAATCATCTTTTCCATTCTCTCTATATTCTTGGGAATATCATGCGAAACTGCCTTTTCCATTCTTTCCATACTTTTGGAAAGATTTAGCACGACTTGAATGAGATCGTCTATCTTTGTGTTGACTTTCGTAATACTTTCCCTATTATGGAGTGTTTCGGCTACTTGGTTCTGCTGCCATAGTAGAAGTTGGTAAGTCGAATGGAAATTAGGGTGGTTACGCAATCCTGGATTATATGTAATTCCCCGGAGGGGGTTTGTTTTGAAACATTTGGATCGCATTAACTCCCTCCGCCTCTGGTTGATCGTAAATAGTCGTACACTCATTCTCCGTATGACCGGGTGTACTGCATTGTGCACAAATAGTTAGTACTTTTGTAGAAGATTGATTTTCCTGATTTTTCTTCACTTCCGCCAACTCCTTTGTAAGTAATTCAAACATTTCCTCAAACTTCATCTCTCTTGATTTCTCAGTTACTGATACTTCGTTCACCTTCAACTTTCGCGGTCGCGAACTTGTTTGTCGAGATTTTTCACTATATTTTTCTAGGACTTGTCTCACCTGGACTGCAGTTAGATCTCCAAAATTTCCTCCAGCCGCCAATTCAATTTCATTCTTACTTATCAATCCTTCAAAGAAGAATTGATTCACAATCTCGGGAGAATATTTATGATGGGGACATGCTTCTAATAAACACTTGTAACGCTCCCATGTCTCATGAAATAGTTCTCCATCCAATTGATCAAAATTGGCAATTTATCTACGAAGACGCCCCGTAGTTTGCACAGAGTAATATTGATCAATAAACTTGGCACTAATCATCTCCCAAGTTGTCAACGATCCTAGCTCCAAAGATAACAACCATGCTTTTGCCTTATCCTTCATACTGTATGGAAAACATTTCATTTGCAGCTCGTCTCTATGAAGTCCTCTAGTTTGGAAACCACCTACTTCAATAATGAAACTTTGCATGAACGCCAAAGTATCTTCATGAGCATTCCCATGAAAGGTCGGAAGCAGATTGATTTGATGCGGCTTGATTTCCACTTCCCGAGTAGTGGGTCCAAGCAAAATAGGGGATACATAAGGCATCACCTTTGGTCGTGCCAAATCTCGCTGTCGAGGCGGTTCAGCGCGCCTCGGTTCTCGCTCTCTATGATACATCTCCTCATATTCGCTTATATCGTCATACTCCTGATTATCGAGCCAGTCTTCTACATATTYATTGTGGCGGGGTGGTTCCTCAAAATAATTATCAACAAAATCCTCTACATAATGATCGTTTCTTCCTCGACCTCCTCATTCACATTGGTTTCCATTTCTGCCTCTTTGTCTTTGATGCTGGGGTGGTCGGTTTCTACCTCTGTTTCTGTTCCCCACTTGTTGTTGAATTCCTTGTCCTACTTGGTGTCTTGGTTGTTGTTGAATCGGGCCTTGCTGTTGCTCGGCTCGTTGGGCTCTTGGTTGCTATTGCTCGACCCAATAGTCCCTTGGTTGGATTGGGCCTTGTAATTGTCGTGTTTCGCTTCCGAATTCATCTCTACGTCTCCGTGTGCGAGCTAAGGGTAGGTCATTGTTTACGGCTTGTACTAAGCCGTAATCGGGATGTTCAGGTGGAATGGGATTTCCTCTCCTTGCCATATTGTTCAAAACTCCGTCGCACTCAAAATCAGTAGAAATAGAAGAAATGCTCTCCTTTTCGGAAACGGGTATTGGTTTTGGTTGATTCGCTCGATGGATGTCGTTGAAGAAAGGTGCAAGTTCGAGGCGAAGTGAACATCTACCTTGCATAAACCCAACAAAACATCAAACGTACCAAGAGACAAAAACCAAAATCAAAAATTAACAAATAAACAACTACTTAAATAGACTAACAAAAATCTTTGACTCCTTTTTGTTGTCCCCGGCAACGACGCCAAAATTTTGAACCAAACTTTTATGCACCCCAATGAAACATTCAAGCTTGCTCGCAAGAGTATGAAGACACTTGTAGGGTGGAAAGCTGACTCGAGTCGAATCTCAGGGATAACAAGATTTGGAGTTAAAATTATTGTTCAAAAGCAAGTCGTTCAATTATTTTTGGGGTTTATTTCGAATTTTCAATTAACAACAACTAAATTAAAAAGCAAGACTTTAAATTTAAATTCTAAATTAATTATTCTAGATTATCAACTAAATTAACTAAATTATTTAAATAATTAACCAACTGAAAATAAAACTAATGATTAACTAAATTAAATTCTAAGTTTTAATCAACTAAACCTAAATTATTTAACTAATTACTAATTTTAAACTAAGGAACTGAAATTCAAAAACTGATATTAACTAAGATATCAAACAGAACTGCAACAACTAAAAACTAAAAATTAACAAACTAATTTAATTACTAACGTTTATAATTTCTAACAGCTAACTGTTACTGCTAACTGTTCGACTAACGATTAACTGTAACGGTTAACAGAATCTTATAACGGTTAACTATGAGAAGTATGAATATTCAATGGATGAATGAAATTCAACCAATCAGTGCATCAAACATCCAACGAATAACATGAATAACTGAATATAAACTATGATTAAATAACTAAATACGTTCAGCGAATCCAAACGAAACGAACATAAACTAACTATTATCAAAACTTGAAAATGAATAATTGAAACTAAGAAAGCTAATTAAAAGGTTCAGATCACTTGCTATAGCTACTGAAACTGAAAGTACTTCAGCTATTCCGAAGAGTAAACGCAACGGAACGAACTTCTACGGTTGATCGACGTCGAACGGCTCGAAACCTTCTTCGTCGTCAATTCTTGGTCGCACTTCAATCCTCACGATTTTGTTGTTGTTTTCCGCTCCAAACCCTAGGACTATGTTTATGGTAAGTTTTTAGGGTTGAAAGTACGTTTGGAATTCGGATTAATGGGTGGTTTATATAGAAATCGTGTATCTTGGGCCGCAAGTCTGATAAGTCAGTTCTAGGCCCCGTTAATTGTTATAGTAACCGCTAGCAGTAATCGTTAACTCCTCTTTTTATCGCCCTATTCTTCACTAACAGTTATGGCTAACGGTTATTGTTAACGGTTAGTGTAATTGTTAGCTGTAACCACTAACAACTCTGCCCACCTTAACGATTGTAGCATCAGCGCGGCTAAGGGTTTCTTAACGGTTAGCATTAACGGTTACGACTAATGGTTAACATAAACGGTTCATGGTTAGCGTTAACGGTTACGACTAACGGTTATAGTAACCGCTAGTACTAACCTTTAACTCCAAAAACTTGCTACTTTTCGCCGGAAAGTTCGATCTTCATCTCTCGATCATTGTAATTTATCTCTAACGCGCTGAGCTCTCCCGGTTACTTAGCTGTAAAGTGAAAAACATTGAATAATCACTTATTTTGCATCAATTAGATCAAAACACGGTAAAATAAGCTGGAAGTCTAAATATACGAAATTAAGCTTAAATGGTCCAACTTATACCAAAAACACTAATAAAAAGAAACTAAAATACTACTAAAAATAACCACAAATACATGTTAATCATCTAGAGGGAGGATATAATGCAGAATGTTGTGTAAATTCTTGTTGTTCCTCTCTCATGTTCACAATCCACACAAATATCTCAAGGGGGACCAAAACCATCGGTGCCTTACCCTTGAATTTAGGTAATTGAACTAATCAAAACATTACACTTGTAAGGCTAATATTAAGACTTGTAAAAGCTAGATTAAACTTGGTGTTTCCATGTGTCCCCCTTTAAACATTGGAGCAGGTACCCGCATCCAGCAAGCTACCCGACCCGAACCGTGGGTTATCAGAATCCAATTTGCCCAAATTACCCTCCAATTTTCTCACATCAACATCGTTCCCATTTTGTCCAAACCCTAATTCCACCCGATTATTCTCTGGCGACCTCCAACCCTGCCATTCCATAACAATACCCCTCCCATTCTGAGATGCTTGTCCCGAAGGATCAAAAGATGGGAAATTTTTACTTATGAATTGTTCATCCTCCCAGGTTGAATTCTTATCCCCGGTTTTAAACCAGTTAATCAAAAATTGCTGCACCTCATTTCTTTTCCTTCGCACTAACCTCTAAGCTATTGTCTCCTCAGGTTCGACAAGAAAGTCCCCGTCTTCGTCGACGCTTGTGAGTTTAGAGCCGAGCGACGATTGTATGGTAGGACTGAGATTCTTCTTCATCAGTGATACATGAAAAACGGGATGGATCCGCGCGCTCTCAGGTAGCTCCAAACGGTAAGCCACTTCACCTACCCGCTCTTCGATTAGAAAAGGTACATAGTACTTTGCAGATAGCTTCAAATTTCGCCTAAGAGCAACCGAATTTTGCCTGAAAGGCTGGAGTTTTAAATAAACCCAATCTCCTATATCAAAACCCTCTCTTTTCTCCTTTTATCTTCCAAAAACTTCATGCGTTACTGTGCTTCTTGTAAATTTTGCTTTAAATCATGTGTTAGCTGCTGTCTTTTGTGAATGAAGTCAGTTGTCTCCTGGTTTTGTGTGTTGATGTGTGTTTCTAGAAATGTAGGTGTAGGCTGGTAACCATATATGGCCTGGAATGGTGTGGTCTTTAGGCTAGAATGGTAGTTGGTGTTGTACCAGTATTCTGCAAGTGGTAGCCATTTTCCCCAGGTTTTAGGGTTTTGGTGCACCATACATCTGAGATAGTTCTCTAGGCATTGGTTCAGTCTTTCAGTTTGTCAATCTGACTGTAGATGATAGGCTGAGGTGAAATCTAGCTGAGTGCCCATACCCTTGAATAGCTCTTTCCAAAAGAAGCTAGTAAATACCGTATCCCTATCTGTGACCATGTGTAGAGGCTGGCCATGCAACTTATAGATTGAGTCAAGGAAGAGCTTAGCAACATTAGCAGCTATGAAAGGGTGACATAGGGCCATGAAGTGGCCATATTTGGTAAGCATGTCCACCAAAACCAGAATAACATCCTTGCCAGCTGATTTAGGTAGTCCTTCTATGAAGTCCATAGAGATGTGTGTCCATGCTTGTTGGGGAATGGGTAGTGGCTGTAATAAGCCTGGGTAGACTCCACTTTCTGATTTTCTCCTTGCACAAGTGTCACACTATTTAACCCAAACTTCAACCTCCTTCTTTAGCAAAGGCCAGTAAAAAATCCTACTGATTCTTTGGTAAGTCCCCTGAATTCCAGAATGTCCCCCATAGGCTGAATTATGCATCTCTGTCAAAATGGTAGTTCTCAGTAAAGTGTTATTTCCCACCACTATCTTGACTTTATACCTTAAGATTCCTCCCTATAGCTCAAACTCTGGGTGAGATTGAGGGTCCAATGATTTAGCAGTTAGGATCTTTGTCCAGTGAGGGTCATCCACATAACTGTTAGTCACTTGTTGAATCCATGTTGGTATCACAGTGGTCACAACATAGCTTAACTCCTCTTGAGGTTCTTGCTTAGATAGTGCATCAGCCACCCTATTCTCCACACCTTTCTTGTATTGTATCTCATAGTTAAAAACTAGCAGTTTGTTCACCCATTTTTGTTGCATAGGGTTCAAGATTCTCTGGTCTAATAGGTTCTTAAGAGCTTGTTGGTCAGCTTTGATGATAAACTTATAATCTTGCAGATAATGTCTCCATTTCTGGATGGCCATAATGACAGCCAAGAAATCCTTTTCATATATAGACAGACCTTGATTCTTCATACACAAAGCCTTGCTCACAAAAGCAATTGGTCTTCCCTCTTGCATTAAGACTGCTCCCAGCCCTTTCCCACTTGCATCTGTTTCTAGAATGAATGGTTTTAAGGAATCAGGAAATGCTAGAACTGGGGCTGTTACCATAGCCCTCTTGAGGGTGCAGAAAGCTGACTTAGCTTCATCATTCCATGAAAAAATTCCTTTTCTCAGTAGGTTGGTAAGAGGCTTACTGATGAACCCATATCCCTGCACAAATCTCCTGTAGTAACCCGTGAGCCCTAAAAACCCTCTAAGCTGCTTGACAGTCTTTGGCCTTGGCCAATTTACCATACTGGCAACTTTTCTTGGGTTAGTGGCCACTCCTGAATTGGAGATTATATGTCCTAAATATTTAATCTGTTCTTGCCCAAATTGGCACTTACTCTTTTTTTCAAAAAGAGTGTGCTTCCTTAGTAAAGCTAGGACTAATCTGACATCTCTTAAATGATCCAAATCATTTTTGATGTAAATAAGTATATCATCAAAAAATACTAACACTGACCTTCTCAACATAGGTTGGAAAATATGATTCATGAGTGATTGAAAGGTAGCAGGTGCATTACACAAACTAAAAGGCATAACCAAAAACTCATACTTCCCATTATGTGTGTTAAAAGCTGTCAAATATCTGTCCTTAGGGTCCATCAATATTTGGAAGTAGCCAGACCTCAGATCAATATTTGAAAAGTGTTTAGAACCCTACAGTTCATCTAGAAGCTCATCAATGATGGGTATAGGGTAACTATGCTTGATGGTCAGGCTGTTTAGGTACCTATAGTCCACACACATCCTCCAGGTAGCATCTTTTTTCTTGACTAACAACGTTGGTGAAGCAAATGGGCTACTGCTGTGCTGAATAACACCAGAGTTCAACAGTTCCCTCACAATCTTTTCAATCTCATTCTTCTGGCTATGAGACACCCTATAGGGAAATTGATGTTTAGGATCACTTCCTTCCTTAAGCACAATATGATGTTCCACACCCCTGATAGGTGGTAGGCCCTTGGGTTCCTCAAACACATCTTGAAACTCCAATAGTAATTCCTCCATTTTACCATCTGTAGTCTTTGAATCTGGTTTAGCTTTGATCCAAAATATCTCCTCAATCTGATTAGGTACCTCTTGGTTAATCATTTTGAATAAGGTGGGGCCAGAAATCAATTGACACTCAGCTGAGTTGGAAATAGCCTGGATCTTTGCCCTTTTTCCCATAAGTGTAATAGTAAAAGTCATCCTGTCATAGTCAAGCTCAATGGGTGTGCAAGATTTCAACCAATCCCCTCCTAAGATTAGGTCACAGCCTTCATTATCTTGAACTCTGGGTGAGAAGGTAAATGAGTGCTCTTACATTTTCCAATTGAACCCCTTAACCCTACTAGAGCTTATCACCCTTTGTCCATTAGCCACCTTGACCATGATAGGTTTGGCCTCTGTTAGGGAACATCCAAGCCTCCTTGCAGTTGATTCTTGAAGAAAACTCAATGTGCTCCTTGTGTCAATTAGGATATGCAGCTTTTCTCCCTCCACTGATCCATTTAGTCTCATTGTAGTGACTCCCCTTCCACTGATATGGAATTTAATGTCATTTGAATCTCTTCCATAGAGGCTTGATCCACTGAGCCTGTTAACTCCTTCTCTGTGCAGTTTGTCCCCTCTTCCTCAGATAGGATCATATAAGATACCCTATTTTTACATTTATGTTCACTGGTAAATGGTTCATCACAGTTGTAACAGAGCCCCTTCTCTTTCCTGGTGTCCATCTCTGTAGCTGTAAGAAGCTTGAACTGTGGTCGTGTAATAGTTTGGGGTGGTCAGGGTGTCCTGGGACTGAAAGGTGAAACAGGTTTTGATGATGCCTTCACCCTCTTGGTAATAGCTTCTAAGGTATGTATCTGCCTCTTCCCCAATTCAATGGCTTGGCGAAGGGTAGGTGGTTCAAACATGTTTATGAATGATTGCATTTCTTCACTTAGCCCACTGACAAAACTGGCAATGAAGTATTCCTTTGTATACCCCTTCTTGTTTAGAAGTAGCATACATGCCATTAATTCCTAAAACCTTTCCACATAGTCCATATAAGAGTGTGTGTGTCTCAATTTGTTAAATTCTGCTATTATTTTTTATTCCTTTAACTCCTCAAACCTTGCTGATATTACCTCAAGAAACTGAGACCAAGTGATATCCAACTGTTTGGATGAGAACTGTTCGTACCATATGGCGGCTTTCCCTTCAAAATGCATAGAGGCTAGGATAACCTTTTGTGGATCAGGAATGTTAGGGATTAGCCTGAAACTCTAACATTTCAGGACCCAAGTCTAGGTTGGGATCCATCAAATCTGGGGAAATCTAATTTAGGGAGTGGGCTGATGATGTGAGTAGAAGGGTTTTCCTGAATCATCCTTCTTGAACTATATTGTTGTCTGAAATTGCTTGCAGTAGGTGTCCACTCTAGACTTGGGCCACCAAGAATTGATCCTTCTTCAGCCTTCTTGTGCCCTTTATCCAGATTCAAGAGCTGTAACTGAATTGATGCTAAAGTTTGGGAAAGGTAATCGAATTTTCCCATCATTTCAGTGTTAATACCTGTGATTTGTTCTTGCATTTTTAACTCTCATGCTTCCCTTTTTGCAGATTCAGTTTGAAGGATCTGGTCGAGGCATTTTTGGGCATCTTGCAAGTCCTTGAACTTGGTGATTTCATCCATAGTGGAGGATCACAATCTCTGAATACCAATTGTTATGGTTTCAGAATTTATTTGAATTTTGTATAATTTTTGTGGTGTTAAATTGTATCAATTTCTGGGAATATTGTACTGAGAATAGGGGAGAGAATAGACTAAAGGGAGGATAGAATGCAGAATGTTGTGTAAATTCTTGTTGTTCCTCTCTCATGTTCACCATCCACATAAATATCTCAAGGGGGGACCAAAACCATCGGTGCCTTCCCCTTGAATTTAGGTAATTGAACTAATCAAAACATTACACTTGTAAGGCTAATACTAAGACTTGTAAAAGCTAGATTAAACTTGGTGTTGCCATGTGTCCCCCTTTAAACATTGGAGCTGGTACCCGTATCCAGCAAGCTACCCGACCCGAACCGTGGGTTATCAGAATCCAATTTGACCAAATCACCCTCCAATTTGCTCACATCCGCATCGTTCCCATTTTGTCCAAACCCTAATTCCACCCGATTGTTCTCCGGCGACCTCCAACCCTGCCATTCCATAACACCAATCTAGTCGGATGTCAAATCCATCTGACCGGATGTGAGTCAGTAGGTCAGTCCAGTCGGGACATCCAACTAGTGTGGAACTTGAGCTTCGATCCAGTCGGATGTCAGGTCCATCCGACCGGATGAATGTCCTTGTAGCTACTTCTTGGCGTTGACTTTTCCGTCCTTGTCTCTCAATTCTCGTAACAGTATACGAGCTTTATCCACTTGAAATCTGAGGCTCGTCAAGTGCTCTAGTTGCATGAGAAAACACAAAAGTCGTGTCAAAAGAACCAATAAATGATCGTAAAATCCGAAAGTTAAGTAAAAAGCTGTTGAATAAAAAATTATGCAAAATAGCCTAATCTCAACCCGAAAAAGATAACAAAACGACTCAAACATGACTCGAAACATATAAAAAAACCATAATAAATATGTACAAATCAACCACCCCACGCTTTATTGGTTTGTTCGTCCTCAAACAAATGAAAGTATCAAAACCACGTAAGCATGAAAGTAGCTAGATCAAAGAGTCATGTTGTGCATACAATAGTTTTGCAAATATAAACACTTTTGTCGAAAGATATTAAGTTAAACTTGTTTTACCTTTTCGCCTTGAAATCTAAAGAATGTATTCTCACAAAATAGAAATATATAATGGTGCACTCATTCGCTCTTGTTTTTCAAAAGGTAAGTATATACGTTCGGATCAACAAAAATGCACTCAGCGACTCGTGAAAATTGAAAACTCGTATATCGAATGTGTGTACATTTGGTTAAGAATAGGATGAGTTCTTTCTAGGGTTGTAAAGTAGGCTCTTTTGTAAGGTATGTCATATATAAAGATGTGTGTCTAACTTGCGATCAAACACAATCAATAACTCACTCAATCAAACATTTTAAGCATAGAGCAAAGTTTTGCTCCTCATTCCTCCCAAAACAACCATATATCGCTATTTTCAACCTTTTATAAATAAGGTTATTCTTACCACAAAAACCAAACTAACAATACTCACTTGCCTTTATAAATAAGCTTTGTTCTTATGTTCTTATGAATATAACCATCCTTAATTACATTATTTCATTTTTTTTATTTTTTTAAACTCCCACACTAATTCCCACCCTGCAATCGTCAATCTCAAAAGACCAATAATAAATAAATCTCATCTCAAACTTAAATGAAATAAGAGCTATAGTTATGCTAGTGGCTTACAAAGAGACGGGATAAAGGCTCGAGGGGCTCATTGGGACATATAGTGGTTTTTATTTCTGAGTATAAGCTGGAATCGGGTTTTATATGTGCCTATCATCATTTCCAAAACCAGATGCACACATGCGACTTTAGAGATTTCTCAAAACACTTATCGAATGACAGCATGAAATGTTGATAAACACACAAGGCTCCTTACTAGGGTTTTATTCAAACTTTTGAAAACAATGTGATCGAGTTTTACGAGCTTCGCAAAATTGCTAACTACTAAGTGTTGTTTTAAAAAAATATACATACATATATATATATATATACACGTAGGTTTTGAAAAATTTTGCACTAAACAAGCTCAAAAGACTTTAACGTCAGATCATACAATACATGATTTTGACAGGCAAGCTAGTACAAACACAGATAAGCATGGAACTCAAATAAAACTATTCGCATGCGTAATAAAACTATTCGCATGAATAACGTATGTCGACACAAAACAAAAACTCAAATAAAACTATTCAAACAGAACGACTAGAATTACGCATGCATAATATATGACCAACAAAACCACCCCACGCTTTATTGGTTTGTTCGACTTCGAACAAATAAAAGAATCAATTATCATGCGAATAGTTAGTTGAATAGTCATTACGACACTCATGCACACAACACGTAAAAGAAAAATCAATCAAAACCAAAACACTAAAAATGAAAAATAAGATTTGGATAGAAAATTATACACATTGGGGCTCGGGCCATGCTATCTGGAGGGGAAGATGGAACTCTACAAATGGGGCGACGGTTTCAAGTAAGTCTACTGCTTTGTTCGGTCAGATGATGCTTATAATCTGATTAGCTGGTGTGACAGAAATTCCATCTGACCGGTTACCTACATCAGTCCGGTCGGATGGTTCTCCATAAGGTTTTGTCCAGCTGGACCCCAACACCAATCCAGTCGGATGGTAGTGCAGGGATGGAATCTGATCGAATTCTCGGATAGTTCAATAGGTTTGTCTGGAATTGCTCAATTTTGTCACTCCCTGCACACTTAACACACCATTATCAAATCTACCCAACTTCATCTTATCACACACAAAAATATGTACAAAAATAAGAAAAATAAAAATGAAAATAAATAAAACTATGGACAAAAATAATAAAAACTTGGGTTACCTCCCAAGAAGTGCAACTTTTAACGTCTTTTGCTCGACAACTTACACAAGTGATGTTATCAGGGATCCAAAAATAAGTGGCGGTCATGCCACGCCTTTGTGTTCTCCTAGAGCAATAGCAGGTGATGATTAACACCAAGGTGGGCACGACAAGTGGGTTCCATGATGAGAGAAATGAAAACTCCAACCGTCTTTAGAGGTCGGAAACGTAAGTAATCGATCATCGAGAAGAGATCAAAGTTCAATCGGAGTGTGGAACAATGCTCGATGAGTCAAACTTTTTATCTTTCAAAATTAAATCTAAGTTAAACAATGCGCGTCTATGTTTTGAAAAAAGTTCGCTCGCGAGAAAACGGGGTCTTAGTAGACTGGCAAGTTAAACCGAGACGAATCTCTCGAGGAGTGGGAATTCAGAATTGACAAAGTTTATTATAAGGAAAATCACAAGTTCTAATTCTAAACACACGATCGAAGGGGTTTTTTTAGTTGTGGAATTGAACGAACTAAATTTGAAACTAATCTTGAAATTAGAGTGTCAATCTCTTTGCAAGAATCTAACAAATGATTAGCGAACCATTTAAACACTTTAGCAAGAGATCCAAACTATAAATAAAATACAGAACATATCATCAAACACTTGGAGTGCAATTACCAACTACGATTCTAATAAGATCAAATTCCAAACCAACAACCAAATAAAAGCAAGATTTAAATTACTAATTCAAACAACTCAAGGTTCAACATATAACTCAAATCATTCATAAAGGATTAAAACACATCGTTCCAATACTCAGTTACCAAACAAGAAATACCAACGAAAGTTCTGAAACTACTAATTAGAAATAGAGTTTAGAGAATACTGAATTCGGGCAAAAATACGATCAACTAAAATGATGAAAGCTATGATATCTCCAGCGATTCCGGAGAAAAGAGACTCTGCGTAAGGAACATGGAAGCTTGTCACGAACTCCCAATTCCCGTGATGAAAGAACAATAACAAAACCGATCAAATGTTTATATCATTTGCCGAGATGGCTCTAACGAACTATTCACTCTATAACGATGGTGAGAGAGATGTGTCAGATCTCTCCCCAAAGGATGATGCCTCATATCTGACAATCCCTGGTCTTTTGTAGCTTCCAAACCCCCATCAATGCCCAGCGTAACTGAAAATCTTTTCAAAATCCGAGTTTGTAACGCCTGCATCCGGCAGGATGGTCAGAAGTATCCGACCGGATGGGGGTTTCTGCCAGCAAATCCGGTTGGATGTCAGATCCATCCAACCAGATGTTAGTCCAGTAAGCTTATTCACCAGGTCATCCGATCGGTGCGAGTTTAGAAGATCAATTCGGTTGGATTTCAGAACCATCCGACCGGATGAGTTTCCTTGTGGCAACTTTTGGGCGCTGACTTTCTCGTTCTCGTCTCCCGAATTCGTCAAACAATCTAGCTGCATGAGAAAACACAAAATCCCTCTCAAAAGGATAAATTAATGATCGAAAAATTGGAAAGTGAAGTAAAAAGATGTAGAATGCAAAATATCCTAATCTTAACCCGAAAAAGATAACAAAAAGACTTAAACATGACTCGAAATATGTACAAAAATAAGACAAATACGTACGAATCAACCACCCCCCACTTTATTGGTTTGTTCATCCTCGAACCAACGAAAGAATCAAAACTAAGTAAGTACGAAAGTAGTTGGATCAAAGAGTCATCTTGTACATATAATTTAGTTTTGAAAATATAAACACTTTTGTCGAGAACTCTTAAGCTAAGCTCGTATTACTATTTCACCTCGAAATCAAAATAATGCATCCTCACAAAAGGGAAATATATTATGGTGCACTCATTCGCTCGTGTTTTCAAAAGGTAGGTGTATATGCTCGGATAAACATTAATATGCATTCAACGACTCGTGAAAATCAAAGACTCGTATATCGCATATTTGTGTACAATTGGTCAAGAATCGGAAGAGGACTTTCTAGGGTTGTAATGTAGGCTCTTTGGTAAGTTATGTCATATATAATGATGTGTGGCTAACATGCCAAAAAACACAATCAATAACTCACTCAATCAAAAACTTAAGTAGGGAGCAAAATTCTGCTCTTCAATCCTCCCAAAATAATCGTATATCGTTGTTTCCAACCTTTCATAAATAAGGTTATTTCTTAATCCAACACCCGAACTACCAATACGCACTCACCTTTGTAAATAGGCTTTGTTCTTATCATATGGATGCTCTTATGATTAAGCACCCTTAATTACACCCCTTTCTTTTTTAATGATACTAATTTACAAACGCCACTAATTTCATCCCAGCAATCGTCAATCTCAAGAGAAAATTTATAAGTAAATTCTCACCTCACAAACTTCACTGAAATAAGAGATATAATTATGCTCGTGGCTAAGAAGGAGACGGGATAAAGTCTCCAAGGGGCTCATTGAGAATTTATAGTTATTTTTATTTCTGAATGTGGTCGGAATCGGGGTTTTATATGTGCCTATCGTCATTTCCAAAAACAGATGTACACATGTGACTTGGAGAGACTTCTCAAAACACTTATCGAATCAAATCGTGAAATGTTGATAAACACACAAATCTCCTTACTAGGGTTTTATTCAAACTTTTGAAAGCAAGGTGATCAAGTACTTTAAAAGCTTTGCAAATTTGCTAACGGCTAAGTGTTGTTTTAAATACATATATAAGTAGGTTTTGAAAGATTTTGCACTTAAACAAGCTCATAAGAATCTCAAGACAAATCATACAATACGTAATTCCGACAAGCAAACCAATACAAACACAAATAAGCAAGGGAATGAATTCAACGTATGTTGACACAAAACAAAGACTCAAACATAACTATTCGACCGAAACAACTCAAATTATGCGTGCACAAAATACGAACCGTAGGTTTCACCACAATGTGGTCGAAGGTGGTACTCATCCGATCGGATGGTACTACAGTTTGTATTGTCTAACCGGACACCTGCCCTAATCCGGTCAGATGAAAATACTAACAAGGAATCCGACCGGTTACCTGCACACATCCGGTCGGATGGTGCTGCAAAAAAGGGAATCCGGAGGGTTACATGTAACAATCCGACCGGATTACCCCCACCCACCCACCCAATATACAAAAATAAGCAATCTCCTGGTTGTTATCGTACGAATCAATCATAAGGGAGCAGGAAAAGTCTAAACAAATAACATGTGAATAATCAAGTCAAATAGTTAATACAGACACTCACGCACACAACAAAAAAATAGAAAAGTCAAATAAAAAAAACACGTCACTAAAAATGAAAAATAAAAGTTTAGATAGAAATTGATACAAATTGGGGCACGGCTTGCCTACTGGTCCATTTCATCCGGAGGGGGAGGTGGGTAGCGCTGCTCGAGCCGCATTAGACATTCGTCGATGGAGACGAGGTATGCGTGGTTAGCCTCTATGTTGTCATTTAGACGAGCGAGGTTTTGATTTTTCTCATAAATATTGGCATCCAATCTTGCCAGGGTACTCTGAAACGACCTGGCTTCCTCGCGTCGGGCTTGTGCCTACTCCCGTGCTTCCCAAGTGTCCTGTTGAGCATCCCTCGCATAATTAATCTGATTGAGGCTCAGTTGCCTCATTTGCTCCATCATGTTCATTTGGAAGTCTTGCATTTGCCTCCACTGCGCATCAGAGTAATACTGAAAATCACTCCCTCCGCTCTCGTAGGTACTACCACTGTCGTAGTACCCCCCACCAT
This sequence comes from Phtheirospermum japonicum, assembly GCA_014905375.1. Classification (NCBI taxonomy): domain Eukaryota; kingdom Viridiplantae; phylum Streptophyta; class Magnoliopsida; order Lamiales; family Orobanchaceae; genus Phtheirospermum; species Phtheirospermum japonicum. Next base: position 216,503 of record BMAC01000730.1, on the reverse strand, counting down.
ATCCTCCGCTGTATCTGTCGCCATACCCAAGTCCCTCACCGTAGTTATTGTTCTCGTAGCTATGAAAACCCGTGTTTCCATCTCCTCTGCCACCATCTTCCTCGTCGTCGGTCTCTTCATCATTGTCGTTTCTTCATTGGCCACATCCCAGTCCAAAGACATCATGAAAGTCTTGATAATCACACTTTTCCCATTATACACCCTACTATCGACTTGCATTGGCACACTCGGGTATGTGACGTTGTCGTCGTAGGGGTCACAACCGTGGTACTGGGCGAGCTCAGTGATGAACGTGCCCAGTATTAGCTTTACTGACTTCCTTTCGTGCACTCTTTCCACGTTTTCTATTGTGGCCATCAAGAGGGGGTAGAGGTTCGCGTCACCCTGATGGTACGCGATCCAAAGCTCTCGGAGCTCGGCCGATGACATTCTTGTAAGATCCTCCTTTCCCAAAAACACTTGGACAAGGAACTTGTAAGTTAAATACTTGGAATTTAATTGTAGTGCAGTAAAATTAAAACAACATCCAACCTCTAGTTGTGCACCAGTGAGTTGGGCCCACCATAAATTTTTGTCGTACTCCTCATGCGGCACTAACTCATTTATATTGTGATGTATGCCTAAAATAATGTTGATGTTGGCTTTGGTGGTGTGGAGTGGATGGTCACGGAGCCTGCAGTTGAAAGAACCGTCGGCCACGTGTTGGTAGGTCGTGAAAAATTCGAGCATGAGTGTAAGGTGCCCGGGTTCCTTGATGTCCTCCCACATTACCAAGTCGAGCGCCTTGATTCCATCCATAATATTTTATCCGTGTTACCCCCTTCTTTGGCCTTTCTCGTCCAGAATCCCATGTAGATGTGTCGAGGGGCGTAGACGTCACGTGTGATCAATGACTTATATAGATTAACCTCCCTTTCGTACACAAGGGTGAACGACGCTAATCCTCCTCCAGTATCAATCGGTCCTTTCCCCCATCTAACTCCCTAGCCCTTATTGTTTTCCCGCTTAGAACGCGATCCGGAAGCCATTACGAATTTGTGAAACTGGAAACTAGGCCAAAAATCTCTTTCAGGTAAATCGTCGAACACCTTCTCTACAACTCAAACACAATTCTCAAAACCCCATCAATCTCTCAAAATCAATAACCACTTATGAAATCCATGCAATTCAACTCCCAAAAAGTTCAATGAAGTTGAGTTTCCAAGCTATTTTACTTCATGGACGTGAAGATGGGCATCTCCCACGTTTCGGCGAGAAATTGGATTTGGTGACTTAATTTCTCTGGACGGATGCAATTGTTATAATTGGAATCTCAGGTCGGATGTGTGTTGCTTGGCAAATTCCTGCGATTCATGGAGTGTTGATTCGTGTTTTTAGCTGTAAGATATTTGAGAGAGAAAGTATTAGGTTTTTGGAGTGAAAAAGAACCAAATGGAGGAGGTGGATCTTATAAAATGCAGAGACGTCCAGTCGGATGTAGCTGTTATCCAGTCGGATGGTTGTCTTGTGTGTTTCATCCAAACGGTCATCATCACCCATCCAGTCGGATGGTCCTCCAAGAATCTAATCCGGCTGGACATTGCTCCAATCCGGTAGGATGTGTAAGGCAGTTTGTTTTGTCCGATCGGTCATCTGCTCCAATCCGGTCAGATCATCTTGGCAGCGGATTTCCTTAGCTTATATATATATATATATATATATATATATATATATATATATATATATATATATATATATATATATATATATATATGTATATATATATATATATATGTATATATGTGTGTGTGTGTGTGTGTGTGTGTGTGCGCGCTTGGGCCTGCAAACCTCACGAAGCACTGAATAGCTCGAGCGTAAAATAATGAAAATATTACATAGTACGAACACAAAGTCATTATTATTTCAATTTGTGAGGAAAAAAAAAACAATAAAAATAAAAATTCAAAATAACCAAAATAAAAAAACCTAAGTCTAAAAAACAAACCAAATAAACATGCTAACTAGAATGAACTAATCTAATAATCACCGGAGTCTTCGGAACTAGAGTTCAAGGGTGTTCCATCGAGTGCATCGTTAGAATTCTCGGAACTAGCGTTCGAGGGTGATTTAGGACCATAAAGAAAATCATTAAGCTTCTCGATCTCTGCAGTAAGATTGATAATTGTGGCATCCGGATCCGCATCCGCCAAGTACTCCTCTAGTTTGACGGTATATAGAATAAGTGACATTTCCTCAATAAAAAGTCATCATTCTTAGACGTCAGATCTTGAATCTTCTCTTTAGCTTCGTCCAATTGACTCTGCATCTCTTCCATGGCCTTTTCATGCTCTTGTCTTCTCATCCACCCATGCTCCAATCCCGTAGGTGATGGCCCGTTGCGCTTCATCTTTGCTTGCAAGGTGTAAGGAAAATTAAATTGAAAGCGGGGGAGTGGTTGATTAGTAGAACGAACTTGAAGAATGTACAAGGAAATAGAGTTCCCAAGGAAGATTTTATAGGTATTAATGGTCTGGAAGAATAGGAATCCTAAAATCTTTCTTAACCCAAAGAAGGGTGGGATTTAGTAAGACTTTCTTAATTAAATCAGAACTCCCAAAAGAAAAGGACTCCATAATACATTCAATATTTACCAAGATCTTACCATGACAGAATTACCTAGTGGGAATAACTTCCCAAATTTTGCCTCCAAAATCGTTCCACCAATATAAATCAGCAGCGACATCCGGTCGGACGGTAGGTCATCCGGTAGGATTATTCTCCAAAAAGGTAATCCGTCTGGACTTCTGCTCTCATCCGGTCAGATGGTGAGGCAGTATACTTGGTCCGACTGGAGATCTACATCTATCTGGTCGGATGATTCTCCAATACTTGTCCGATCGGTCTATACACCAACCCGAACGGATGCTTCTCCAGCCGGATTCTTCTCCTATCCGACTGGATTTTTTGGGGCTGATCGATCAATTCCTGTACAAGTAACACACCATTTATCACATATATCCAACCCCAGTTAAACACACAAGAATATGTACAAGACTAAAATGATGAAAAACAATGGAAAAAACAAAACTATGGAAAAAAATGATGAAAACTTGGGTTACCTCCCAAGAAGTGCAACTTTTAACGTCTTTTGATCGACGATACCTCGTTTTAAATTTATGAATCTCGAGGTGGGTTGTTCAGTAGCACCACCTCATGATCATTTGTTGGAATGGGTCCTCCGTGATACAACATCATACGATGCCCGTTGACTCGAAAAGTGGAGTCTCTTTTCTTGTCGTACAACGTGATAGTCCCAAACTCGTTGATATCCGTGATCAAGTACGGGCCACTCCACTTGGACCTGAGCTTTCTGGGAAAGAGTTTGAAATGGGAGTTGAAAAGTAAGGCTAATTTCCCAACCTCCAAATCTTTTGGAACGAGCTTCTTATCATGTTTTTCCTTCATTTTTGTTTGCTCGTCCAGGCCATCTCATAAGAATCATTACGAATCTCCTCCAAACTCGCTCAACTCCAACTTACGATACTCCCCTGCTTCGTTCAGATTCATGTTCAATGTTTGTACGGTCCATCTCGCCTTGTGCTCTATTTCAACCGGAAGGTGGCAAGCTTTTTCGTATACTAGCCAAAATGGGCTCATGCACAAAACCATCTTGTGGTCCGTTTGATATGCCCACAATGCATCCACCAACTTTGTCGTCCAATCATTGCGGTTTGGTTTCACCGTCTTCTCAAAAATAGCTTTAATTTGTCGGTTACTCGTCTCCACTTGTCCTGGTGTTTGTGGATGGTAGGGAGTCGCTACCTTGTGCCACACTCCATATTTTCTCATCAATCGGTCGAAAGCACGATTGCAAAAATGGCTGCCACCGTCACTTATTATTGTCCTTGTCACTCCAAAATGGCTGAAAATGTTTTCTTGGACGAATTTGAGCACGACATCACAATTAGATTTTCGAGTGGGAATCGCCTCCACCCACTTTGACACATAGTCGACTCCGATGAGTATGTACTCGTACTCTCCAATTTTTGGTAATGGGCCCATGAAATTAATGCCCCACACATCAAAGATCTCAAGAACTTCATTTGGCACCAACGGCATCTCATCCTTCTTCCCTATTGTGCCTGATCGTTGACAGTTGTCACATGTCTTGCAATACTGGTACGGATCGGCGAAGAGTGAGGGCCAATAGAACACAGATTGTAGGACCTTGAATGTCGTCTTTTAGATTCCGAAATGACCTCCCTCATCGTGGAAAAACCTCATAATGTCAATCTTCTCTTCATCCGGGATGCACCTCTGATAAAGTCCATTCTTGCAACGTATGTACAAGTACGGGTCATCCCAAAAGAAGCTCCTGCATTTGAACAAAAACCTCTTACTTTAATAGGTAGAAAGATGGTTAGGGATATTATTACATGCAAGGTAATTAGCAAAATCGGCATACAAAGGATCAACAACGTTACTGATAGCGTCAACATCCTCATAAGGAAAAATGTCATCAACAAAGTTATGCTTCATAGACTCACTATCTACTAACAAGCGAGATAAATGATCATCCACCACATTTTCGCACCCTTCTCTATCCCTAATCTCAATGTCAAATTCTTTCAAAAGGAGAATCCAACGAATCAACCTAATATTACTTTAGATTTTTGCGAATAGGTGGCGTAAAGCCGCATGATTGGTATGCACAATTATTTTAGAACCAACAATATAAAAACGAAACTTAACCAATGAAAACACAATGATAAATAGTTCACGTTCAGTAGTAGTATAATTTCATTGGGCACCATTTAACATGAAACTAGCATAATAGATGACCCTTAGCAAATTATTAGCAAGTTGCCCCAAAATAGACCCCACCGCATCGTTAGACGCATCACACATAATTTCAAACGGAAGGGACCAATTAGATGCAACAACAACATGTGCCTTTGTGAGTTTTTCTTTCAAGACATTAAAAGCATTAAGACAATCATCAAACTCAAAAGACACATCTTTACTCAACAAATTACACAACAAGCGGCAAATTTTGGAAAAATCTTTTATAAAACGCCGATAAAATCCCGCATGTCCCAGAAAGCTTCTAATCCCTTTTACATCTCTAGGGGCGAATGGGTTTCAATAACATCTACCTTATCTTTATCGACTTCCATCCACTTACTCGATACCACATGATCAAGTACAATCCCACTTTTCACCATAAAATTCAATTTTTCCAACTCAAAGTTAGACGAGACTCAACGCATCGCTCAAGTACTTTAGACAAATTATTTAAGGAATTAGAAAAGGAAGAGCCATATACTAAAAAACCATCCATGAAGACTTCGAGGAAGTCGTCAATGAACTCGGTGAAGATAGAGAGCATGCATCTTTGGAAAGTCGTTGGTGTGTTGCACTAACCAAATGACATCCTCCAGTAGGCAAACATGTCAAAATGGCATGCGAATGTTGTCTTCTTCTAATCCTCTGCAGCTATCTCTATTTGATAATAGCCTGAAAAGCCATCCAAAAAGCAATAGTACTCGTGTCCCGCTAGCTTGTCGAGCAACTTGTCCATGAATGGTAGTGGAAAATGGTCCTTCCTTGTCGCAGCATTGAGTTTCCAGTAATCGATGCACACGAGCCACCCGGTGGTTAAGCGCGTTGGAACGATCTCTCCCTTATCATTTTCCACAATTGTAATGACTCCTTTCTTCGGAACGACGTGCACTGGACTAACCCATTAACTATCCACCACAGGGTAGATGATTCCCTCGTCAATGAGCTTGAGAATATCTTTCTTGACTAGGGTTCAAACGTCTATGTCCATCTCTTATCGGTTTTGCTCCTTCTTCTAACTCGATCCAGTGCATACATGTGACCGGGCTTATTCCTTTAATGTCTCTGATGCTCCACCCAATGGCTTGATTGTACTTTCTGAGCACCTCGATCAACTCTTTTTATTTATTCTCCGCTAACTCCGCAAAAATTATCACGGGTTTCCTCTCGTTGTCCTCAAGAAAGACATATTTGAGGTGGCTCGGAAGTGGCTTAAATTCCACTTTAGGTTCTAGTACTGGCCCAATGGACGTTTCGCCCATATCTTCTTCCTCAATCACATATAGGTCGATTACCCCCTCCGCACTCGAATCAAAATCGTCGTCCTCGATGTTTAACTCTTCTAAAGGCATGACGCTGAATAATTCACTCACACATTAGTCCACAGGATCAAGATAAGAGCAACCAGGGCCCAACAAAGGTGGTCAGGCGTTCTGGATGTCTCTGAGCAAAAATGTAACTGATTCGTCAAACACGGAAAGGGTCATCATTCCTCGTCGCTCGTAGATCATGGTATGTGATGTTGCAATGAATGGTCTACCCAAAAGGATAGTTTGCTCCTTGCTTGATTTGGCCACCTCCCCAACGTCCAGTATCACAAAGTCCATGGGGACCACTAAAGAGCCGACTTCTACCAAAAATCTTCGACCATTCCAAATGGATATCTTACCAAACGGTCGGCTAGTTGAAGTCGTATGCTTGTTTCTTTCATCTCCCCAAGGTTGAACTGTTTGTAAAGGGCATAGGGCATCAAGTTGATCCCTGTCCGTAAATTGAGCATTCCTCGTGCCTTTTATCCATCCCCGAGAGTTATCGTGATGCAAAAACTCCCTGGATCGCTCACTTTCGGTGGTAGTGTATGGTGACATATGACACTCACTTCTTTCGATAACACCACCCGCTTGTTTGTTTCCAACTGTCTCTCTTTTGATGCGAGTTCCTTGAAAAAACTTGACGTAAGCTGGCATTGCTTTGATCACGTCAAGAAGTGGAAGGTTGACGTTCACGTTCTTCAGCATGTTATAAAGTTCCATGAATTTCTTGTTCTCCTTTGTTGGCTTAAGTCCAATTGGGGATGGCACGGGTTCATGTATAACTCGTTGTAGCTTGGAAACATTGGAATTTCCCTACTCAAGAATGGTATCCAGCTGGATACCAGTCCTCATCTGGTCGGATGAAGCTTCTGTCTAGTTGTTTGATCGGATATTAATGTTTGTCCAGTTGGATGAATTGATTATTCTGGGATTCGACCGGTTCTCCCCATCAATCTGGTCGGATGTTTCCTTCTGTCCTCTGATACGGTTAAATTCTTGACCGGATGTTGCTTCCATCCTCACAATCCGGTTGGATTCTTTGATTATCCGACTGGATGTTTCCTTCTATCCTCCAATCTGTTAGGATTCTTTGCTTATCCGACCGGATGTCTTGGCTGTCCCTTCCTTTCTTGAGTCCTCTTCCTTGGATGGCAAGATCTCGGTGATAGAGCCTGAGGCATATCTGCTTTGGGACTTATGGATCCCCTCAATCGCCGTCGTTTTGCCATTAAAAGGTGGCACGTTAGTGGTTGATTATCTTCTTTCATGCTTGGCTCGTTTTCAACATCTTCCTCCTCCAACTCCATGATCCTATTATCAACCTTCTTCCCTCCCCGAAGTAAATGTATCGCCATTGATTATTCGGGTTGACAGGGAAATTTTCCAGGGTCAGATCCGCATTTTGCTAATGACGTAGAGATTTGTCCCACCATCATTTCCAACTTATCCAGTTGTTTCATTGTAAGCTTATTTTCCTTGATGGTTCGAAGAGTCTCTTCTCGATTGCGTAAGGTTTCAATCTCTTGCCTCTTTCGCCACAGTCGTAACTCTTCATCTGGATTTAGTGGAGGTGGAACTTGTTGCTATTGTTGTGGAGCTTAGTATTGTTGTTGGCCAGAGTTATTTTGCCCTTGTGGAGAGCATTGTTGATAGTTCCCTTGGATTTGGTTCGGATATGATTTATAGTTACCCGGGCCTCCTTGATTTCTGGTCGGGGGTGTGGTGCCAAGTATTGAGGGTCCATTTTGTTAGGCACCATTATGTAATTAGGATTCCCCGGGCTGTACCTGAGGTTTGGATGGTCTCGGAGACCTGGATTGTATGAGTTGGAGTAAGAGTCTTAGGTTTTAGTGAACTTTTGGCCCGATTTGTTGTAGGATTGGAAGTCTTGCACGGTACTCACTTCTTTGTACTCATCCTCGTCAAATGACACATGACACGCGTTGGCCCCAAGTCTAAACGCTCCAAAAATCCCTCATGTTTCGTGTGACGGTTGCGTCGACTCCTCCTCTCGCTTCATCATGTTTGTCAACAGAAAGACTTGTTTCGTGAGCTCCTCAATCTTGTTATTCTCCTATCAAGATGTTGACACCTCATTCACTTTGAGTTTTCTTGGTCTGGAGCTCGTCTGTTGCGATTTTTCGCCCATTAACTTGAAGAGCTCCCATGCTTCCCTCGTGGTCAAATCCCCAAAGTCGTCGGCTTTCGCCTCCACTTGTTGCTTATAAATTGGCAACAAGCCTTCATAAAAGTAGTTGTTAACCAATTCGGCGTTGTTATTATGATGAGGGCACGCTTGGAGTATCCCCTTGTATTGCTCCCACACCTCATGGAATGACACCCCATCCATTTGCTCGAAGTTGGTGATTTCTCTCCTCAATTTCGCCGTTGTTTGGGCCGAGTAAAACCTGCCCACAACTTTTTGTAAACCATCTCCCAATTAGTTAGAGAGTTAGGTTGTAACGACAGAAGCCACTTCTTAGATTTTTCCTTCACACTGCTCGGAAAGCATCTCATTCTAAGTTGCCCTTTGGTTAATCCCCGGTTGGGAATTCCTGACACCGCCGTGTAGAACTCTCGAATGAAATTGAGTGGGTCTTCATTTGGCATTCCATAAAAGACAGGTAGCTGGCTAACATTATTGGACTTCCGAACGTAGTCTCGGGCATTGGGGTCTAAGACTATGGCTGAGTTGTATGGACCAATGGTTGGACACACAATATCACCTTGTTAACATTCGTTTAGATATCGAGGTCCTCGTCCCCCACCAAAATTAGCACGTCCTCTATATTCTCTTCGTACACCATAATATTCATGATTCTCAAAGTACTGATCATTCTCATAACGTCCGCAATCCTCATACTTGTACATGTTATCTCGAGCATATTCGCCCTGCCAAGTGTGGTACTATCGCCTTTCTCCTCTATTTCGGTACCAATTTGGTTCTCAATCTTGGTTTTTAACTCTTGGTTCCGTTGGTTGTTTTGGGGCTGGGGCCCGCCGTTAACAACGTGGTTGTACTCAAATTCCTGATTTGCCCAAGTATTGAAGGTCGGGCTTCTTCTCAATTCCGGAAGTATTGTGGCATTCGGTTGATTTGAGGATCGTCGATTGGATTTTCCTGCATCATGAATCAACGATTATCTTGAGGATGGGGCCTTATGTTGTTTCCATCATCGAGGATCTCGGGTCATCTCTGCTCCTTATTTTGATTGTGCTCTTGATTATCGATCAGAGGAAACATTTGCGGGTCATCATCCCAGGCATTGCTATGTTGATTTATTACGTGCATGTCATCATCGGGTGGTATGCTGTACTGTTGATCACAAGGGGGAGTGTGGTTTCCATGTCTTCTCCCTCATCCACCGTTCGTTCCTCCTCCTCTTCCTCCAGTTCCTTGACTGCCATAATGTTGAATGTTCGACATAGTGGCTGGGGTAACTTCGGATGGGTTCCCGTCGGGGGAAGAAAAGAGTTATCTTGGTCTCCTCACTCGTTCAATGCTATTTATGAATGAGGTCAATTCACTTCTGAGTCTTCTTTGACCTTTCATCAACAACAAACAACATCAACGCATCGAGTGTCAAACCAAAACAATTATACATGTATCAAACATAAAAAAATTAACATGAATAAACTTTGTCAAAACCTTTGCCACTCCCTGGAAACGGCGCCAAATTTTGAGTCGAACTTTTTGTCTTTTAAAATTAAATCTAAGTTAAATAATGCGCGTATATGTTTTGAAAACAAGTTCGCCCGCAAGAGAACGGGGTCACAGTAGACTGGCAAGTTAAACCGAGTCGATTATCTCGATGACTGGAAAGTTAAACATGAAAAAGAAATACAAAATAATCATTAATGTAGTTTAGACAAACATTAAATACAATAATTATAAAATTCTCATTCTTAAAACATATAATATTAATTAATGAGTTTAAATTACTAATAATAGAAGTTTTACATATTGGAGGGAAAAAAGCCACTTCTATTTATAAGTGGCTCCCTCTTTATAGATATATAAATAATATGTGAATGATATTGTACATCTAATATCTTTTTTTTTTTTTGAAAAGCAATAAAGTACATTATTAATAAATTACTTGATAACATCAAGTATTGATTGACAGCGGGGAACTCGAGGGTGAAGACCAAGTTTACATAATTATGTATCGGATTTGCCATGAAAGGCAAGTTAATGAGCACGATTCTTGTAATAAAGAGATTCTCCATTAATAAAGGCAAGTTTTACATAAACATCTAAATTCTAATATTGTACCTATTCTAATCCTCATAATAAAAGATTAATCATAACTATTCTCTTCTCCATTAATCTCTCTGGGTATTATAACATGTTATCAACACAATTCTCTACCTCTTCCCGATTGGTATTTTTCGGTTACTGTTGAAGTGTTTGATATGAATCTTTATTCATGTCAATTTTCTTATTTGTTAAACTTTTATAATTTGTTTTTTTGGACGTTGGGTGTAGATAGGAGCATAAGAGTCCTTGTTGTAGAGAAGTCGTGTTGTATTTTATCTACTTCTTAATTTATTGAGATAGTTGTCAAAAAGATTTTATTTTGGCTAATTAGAACTCTACCAAGTGAGGATATATATATATGTGTGTGTGTGTGTGTGTGTGTATATATATATATATATATATATATATATATATATATATATATATATATATATATATATATATATATATATATATATATATATATATATCAAGATATATGAGAATAAAGGGTATCAATTGAGAGAGCGTGAGAAAAATGGAAGTATGACAAGAAGAAAGAATATGTCATTCCTTGGACATGTGTTCTTCAAGATTATGTTTTATCAAAGTTGAAACTTTTAGGAACAACCCAAATGATGATTATAGTGATCTACTCTATCAGGAAGTTTTCATATATTACTAGATGCTTTGTATTTAACATTCTTTGTAAAATAATTTCATCATTCATTCTAGTAATATATTTTTTGTCCAAAGGTCACTGCCTATGAGTTCTTAACCCATAGGCAAAAGTTATTTACAAGGGTTATGATTGTTTATTCTTAAATACATAAATGTTAATACTGGTGTTCTAGCATCAAGACTAACATTTAGGTTCGAATTATATAAAACCTTCTAAACTTTCAAGTGGTATCAAATCCATCACTTGACTGTACTAAGTGTTAATCCTCTATTTTCTTTTAAAGGAAAACTATGGATACTATAATGAATCCCGCAATTCAGCTACTAGTGTTGGACTGGACCAATTATGTGATCTGGAAAGTGAGAATGTGTGCATACATCAAAACTATGGATGAAAGATCATGGTGTGCTATCTTGGTTAGATGGGAAGCTCCGAGGCTAGAAGATCTGGATAGTGACATCATTCTAAAGAATGATATCGACTGAACAGCTTATGAACTTGCTATTTCCAAAGCAAACACCAAGGCATTAAATGACCTTTATAGATTTATGGATATCTCTCTATTCATCATATCAAACCTCCAAGCTGCAAAAGAAGCTTGGGACACATTACAACGTTTTTGTGAAAGTACCAAAGGAGTTCAGCTAACAAAATTGAGAGTGCTTTCAACTCAACTTGAAGTTCTAAAAATGGATGATAACGAGACCATTGCCGGATACAGTGGCAAACTCCTTGACATTGCAAATGAAATGTCAATCGTTAGGTGCATCAATCTCTAACGAAAGACTTGTGAGCAAATTCTTGCATTCCGTAACTAAAAGATTCAACATGAAGATACCATCCATTAAAAAAGAAAAAGACACTTCTACCATGAGACTGGTGAGATTTTTAGATCTCTAAAAATATATGAGATGGAACTAGTGATAAAACAACCAAAAGGTAGAAGTAATACTCTAATCTCTACTTCTACTATTGAAGATGAAGAGTTCAATCTTGTTAGCCCTTACGCATGAAGATGAGACTGCTCAATTAGATGATGATGGATTTTCACTCATCACAAGAAGTTTAGTGATTTTAAAAAGAAATATAATAATTTGAGGAAGCCATTCAACCGATACAACAAATCCTGCTTAGAACCTTCCACTCATAGAATGATTGATCAATCCACTCAAGCGAACATGTTTCAAAGGAGCAATGTGACTTCCACAAGTGGAAAATCTTAAGTCTGAAATCAAAATAGCACTAAGGATCTGGATAATGTTCAGTGTCACGAATTTAAAGGGTTTGTCCATTACAGACATGAGTGTGCCAACATCAAGCACAAGAGAAATTTAATTACCATAAGTTATGGAGAAGTTGAAGACGAGCCCAAAGGAACTAAAGAAGTTGCTGCCATAAGTGCCTGTGTTGTATGAGATGAAAATGAAAATTTTACCAAAATCTTGTGATTTAACTCTGTTATGATTGCTAAACCTATAGGAATCGGGACGGAGGAGATCGGCGGAGAAGGATAAGAATCGGAGTCAAATTGGGGAAAAAGTGGAGTCTTTGACTTATGGGTAAGGAAGAAGGATCGGAGCAGATAAGGGAAGGAAATGGAAACGGGTCGGGTTTGTGGATACCGGACTGGGAAGCTAGTTGGGTTGCTGGGCGGTTTTTGGTTAAATAGGCTGCTGGACTATTTTAATCAACTGAGCTGCAGTAATCAATTATATTATGGGGCTCCTATCTTATCTAGTTATTTTATTTTGTTGCATAAGGTTACATTATGCTAATGGTCCCCCCTATATTTATAAATACGGTGAGAACAAATTGTGGTTTGGCAAGCAAGCAATTACATATTTCCTACCTACTTAATTCTCTCTCCCTCTCCCTCTCTCTCTAATTTTCCTCCATTTCTTCATCCGAATTACAGCTTGAAGAATAGAAAATTAATTACAAATTACATCAAAATTCGTAAAAATTAAAATAACCCAACATTTGGTATCTAGAGCCCATCCTTCCTTGGCCATGGTTGATGGTAATGGATTGAAGGATCTACAAGAAATGCAAAAGAAATTAGAAATCAATCTTCAAACAGAAAATCTGAAAGAACAGCAAGAGATCAGGAAACACAAGAACAATTCACTGGTATAAAAACTGAGATGCAGGAGCTAAGAATAGGGTTTATTTAAAAATTGGATCATCTCACCCAAACCCTAGCAACTATGCAGTTGCAACTTCTCAACATGAGCAAGGGCAAGGCACAATCCAAAGAAGAATCCATTCTGGATCCCCCTATTCAGATCAGGTTCATGAGGGAACACAGTCAAAAACTGAGACAACAGCTAGAGGCAGAATAAGAGTGGAGCAACAAAACACCCAAATCCTTAGTCCCTTACCTAAGATTGATTTTCCCAGGTTTATTGGTCTAAACCCTAGAGTCTGGATCCTTAAATGCAACGGGTATTTTAAATTATTACCCAATATCCCTGAAACACAGAAGTTTACACTAGCCACCATGCACTTTGAGGGAAAAGCTGCCCAATGGTTTCAAAATTTCAACTCAAGGGGTGCTGACCTCACCTGGCAACAGTTTATGGAGGCTATTTCTGCTAAATTTGATAAGCTAAAGGAAACTAAAATTCTTGGAGAATTTAACAAGTTGAAACACAGTGGTTCATATGCTGATTATGTTTAGAGATTTGAAGAGTTGAGGGCATGTATACTGATGCTAAACCAGAGAGGATACAAAAAGGATTATTTCATAGCAAGCTTCATTAGTGGGTTAAATGAGAACTTACAGGCTTTTGTGAATATGTTTGAACCTAGCACCCTCCAACAGACAATGGAACTAGGAAAGAAGCAGTTGCTAACCTTGGAGGAAATTACAAAGAGAGTTAAAGGGCCTAACAGGAATTTCTCTCCTACTCTTTACCCTAATCAAGGAAGAGCTACACCCACCAACCCTAATGTCTACAAAAAGATCCCTCCTATTAAAGGAAAACCCCCTCCTAAACTACTTAAATCAGCAGAAATGGCTGCAAGGAGAGAAAAAGGGCTTTGCTATAGTTGTGATGAGAGGTTTTTAGTGGGACACAGATGCAAACATAAGGTAAATTACATGATGATGACTGAAGAAGAGGAACAAGTCTACTTGAACACAGGCCATATCTGTGAAGAACCTGAAGGGGCATTGGACCCTGTTGAAAAGGTAAAGATGTCACTTAACTCCATTGCAGGGGAAAATGGTCCCACAACAATGAGGTTTGTGGGGTATTGTGGAGACAAGCAATTGCATGTGTTGTTGGATTCAGGAAGTACCCTGAGCTTCATTAAAGAATCAACTGCCAGGGAATTGGGATGTCACTTGGGACCCACCAAACCTATTGGTTAAGGTGGCTAATAGGCAGAAGCTGTTGAGCTCTCAACAAGCATTAGGGTTAACATGGAAAATTCATAATTATACATTCAGGTACCCTCTGAGGCTCCTGAAACATGAAGGATGTGATCTTATTCTTGGGGGTGATTGGCTTAAGGAGAATATCCTTATTGAGTTAGATTATGATGATATGTCAGTCACTGTGAACCTTGGGGGAAAGAGGATTAGACTGAAGGCTCTAAATGATACAACCTAATGCCAACTCATCACAAAACACTCCCTATTTCAGTTGCTACATAATGAATTTGAGGAACAAGTAAGGGAAGTGTATTTGCTGTACACCATTAAGCCTGGCCTTAAGGAGGATAAGGCATTGCATAACTTGTTGGGGAGGTATGAAGGTGTGTTCGGAGATCCAGAAGGGTTGCCACCTGGCAGGGGGGGTGGAACATCAGATAATCCTTAAACCAGGGAGTGTACCTAAACATCAATACCCCTACAGGACATCCTACAACCATAAGGATGAAATAGAGAGGATTGTGAAAGAGTTACTAGATTTAGGGGTTATTCAGAATAGCAAGAGTCCATTTGCCTCACCTGTGCTATTAGTGAAAAAGAAGGATGCAACCCGGAGGATGTGTGTGAACTACAAATATTTGAATGAGCTGACAGTAAAACAAGATTATCCTATTCCCATTATTGAGGAACTACTGGATGAACTCTCTGGGGCTAAATACTTTTCTAAAATAGACCTAATATCATGGTATTTTTAGATTCTAATGAAGCCTAAGCACAGGTACCCCACATCATTCAGTACACATCATGGACACTTTGAATTCCTAGTGATTCCCTTTGGGCTGTGCAATGCCCCTGCTACCTTTCAATCCCTAATGAATCAGGTTTTTAAGGGATGTTTGAGAAAATATGTCCTTGTTTTCTTTGATGACATATTGATCTATAGCAAGGAAAGGGAGACACACTGAAACACCTTGAAGAAATGTTAACTCTATTGAGAGAGAACACTCTTTTTGCTAAGAGAAGCAAGTGCCAGTTTGGTGAACAATAGATTGAGTATCTAGGACATATTATATCTACAGAAGGAGTGTCCACAGATCCCCAGAAGGTCGAATTTATGGTCAATTGGCCTACACCTAATACTGTTAAGCAGCTAAGAAGCTTCTTTGGGTTGACAAGTTACTACAAGAGATTTGTTAAGGGCTATGGGGTTATTTGCAGGCCCCTCACCAATTTTCTAAGGAAGAATCAGTTCAAGTGGGGAGATGAAGCTAAGAAAGCCTTTCAAAAACTGAAAGAAGCCATGAGTACTACCCCTGTTCTAGCCTTACCTAATTACACTCAACCCTTTACCCTAGAAATTGATGCCAGTGGATATGGGGTAGGTGTTGTATTAATGCAGCAAGGAAGGCCCATTGCCTACATGAGTAAGACACTCTGCCCAAGGAGCCAAGGCCTATCTGTGTATGAAAGGGAGTTCTTATATGTCCTAATGGCTATTCAAAGGTGGAGGTACTATCTACAAGGCCACAAGTTCATTATCAGAACTGATCAGCAGGCTCTCAAACACTTATTGGATCAGAGAGTTATGTCCCATATGCAACAAAGGTGGATCACTAAACTTTTAGGACTTGACTATTAAATACAATATAGGAAAGGAGTGGATAATAGAGCAGTAGATGCATTGTCAAGGAGGGATGAAAATGTGGAAAGGTGTGAGGCTATCAGCTTGTTGGTTCCAGAATGGGTGCAAGAAGTGACAGCTACCTATGAAAAGGACCCATTCTGCAACAAAATACTGACTACCAAAAGTTTAAACCTTACCCTCCTACCTTAATACACAGTCAATGGGGGAATCATCAGATATAACGGCAGGTTAGTGGTGGGGCAAGATGACACAGTGAGAAGGCAAATACTATCAGTGATGCATGAGTCAGCTTATGGGGGTCACTCTGGGATAAATGGGACCTACATGAGGTTGAAGGGTGTTTTCTTCTGGCCTAAGATGAAGGGTGATGTTATTATAATGATACAGTCTTGTGATGTGTGTATGAGGAATAAACCAGATCATGAGGGCCATCCTGGTTTGCTACAGCCTTTGTACATTCCTGAGCAGGCCTGGACACATATCTCAATAGACTTTGTAGAAGGGTTGCCCAAGTCAGGGGGTAAAGATGTGATTTGGGTGATAATTGACAGGTTCACCAAATATGGGCACTTCATAGCTCTATCTCACCCTTACACTGCTCAGTCTATAGCTAAGGTGTTCCTAGACACTATCTACAAGCTGCATGGTCTACCAGTGAGTATCATGTCAGACAGGGATAAGGTTTTCACTAGTGCATTTTGGAGGGACTTATTCAAATTGCTAGGAGTTAAACTTAACCTATCCTCAGCATACCACCCCCAAACAGATGGACAATCATAGAGGTTGAATCAGTGGCTAGAAAACTACTTGAGATGCATGAACAGGGCCATACCCAGGTAGTGGATTAAATGGCTATCACTTGGTGAGCATTGGTACAACACCAATTACCACACATGGATGAAATTGACCCCCTTTAAGGCCCTGTATGGATACACACCCCCTCTCCTATCTACAGGACCCTATATGGATGCAAGGAATGGAGAAGCTAAGGATCTTATACTAAAAAGGCAAACCATGCTAAAAATGGTAAAAGAAATTCTAATGCTGGCTCAGAACCGTATGAAAACCAATGCAGACAAAACAAGGACATAAAGAAGCTTTGAAGTAGGGGATCAGGTTTACCTGAAGCTTCAACCCTATAAGTAGAATTCTCTACACCTCCGTAAGAACTTGAAGTTGGCTTCCAGGTACTACGGGCCCTACCCTGTAATTCAGAAAATTGGGAAGGTAGCATATAAGTTAGAATTATCGGGAGGCTCAAAGATACATCCAGTATTTCATGTGTCACTGTTGAAATAAAAGCCAGAGTCAGGAATTTTACCTCTTGAAGATTTGCCGAAGGTTGATGCAAATAGGGTTTTCGGAATTGTTCCCGACCGGGTACTGGATAAGTGCATTATAAGTAGGAAAAGTGAAGAAACTGAACAAATTTTGGTGGAATGGGGAAACTCTAATTTGGGGTTGGCTTCTTGGGAGGATACGAAGTGCATAGGTAAAAATTTCCAAGCTTTTGATCCTTGCGGTTAAGGATCTGAAAATCAAGGGGGTATTGTTATGACTTCTAAACCTATAGGGATTGGGACGGAGGAGATCGGCGGAGAAGGAGAGGAATCGGAGTCGAATTGGGGAAAAAGTGGAGTTTTTGACTATACGGGTAAGGAAGAAATATCGGAGCAGATAAGGGAAGGAAATGGAATTGGGTCGGGTTAGTGGATACCGGACTGGGAAGCTAGTTGGGTTGCTGGGCGGTTTTTGATTAAATGGGTTGTTGGGCTATTTTAATCAATTGGGCTGCAGTAATCATTTATATTATTGGGCTCCTATCATATCTAGTTATTTTATTTTGTTGCATTAGGTTACATTGTGTTAATGGTGTTTATAAATAGGGTGAGAACAAATTGTGATTTGGCAAGTAAGCGATTACATATTTCCTACCTACCTAATTCTCTCTCCCTCTCTCTCTCTAATTTTCCTCCATTTCTTCATCCGAATTACATCTTGAGGAACAGCAAGTTAATTTCAAATTACATCAAAATTCGTAAAAAATACAATAACCCAACAAACTCTTCCATTATTGAAGACAGTGGTGACACTGAAGACTTTGATGCTTCCTATGAATAACTTTATGAGAAATGGTCCAATCTAGTTCAAAAAGTAAAGATTCTTACAAAGGAGAATGAAAGATTGGCTCGCACGGATAAAGAACAACAATCTTAGAAGCACTTTTGGCTAAACGTGAAGAAGAACTAGATAGAGAAAGGTTAGATCTCTCGACTGCACTTCTAACTTTGAAGAAACTTAACTCAAGAATGGCGAAACTTGAGGTGATACTATCAATTAAATCCATGCTTAAAACTGGCATAGGCTTTAAGTCTCCTGTATATTTCAGAGAAGGCGACAAGTTCTCAGAAGAATCTGTGACAGTTAAGATACCCAAATATCGAAGACGTAGTTATGTGTATCATCATTGCTCAGAACTTGGACACATCATACCTTTCTGCAAAAAACTTAAGTCAAAAGGGACTCTTGCCGTCGAAGATAAGGTAACTCCAATGAACTTCTGCACCAGCACGAGGACTAACACTTCTCGAAAATCCAAAATGATGTGACTAAGAAATGATGAGACTTGGTATAATTTGATTTATATCTCACTCAAGTCAAGTGTTGCAGGTTCATGGGACTTTGATCGCGGGTGCTCTCATTACATGACAGGATCAGTCAACTATCTGATTGATAATATAAAACACAATCGTAGTAAACTTTAATACGGTGACGGTGTACATGGAAAAAGTATTGGGAAAAGCACCCCGAGTGTTAAAGGATTGCCCAGGCTTTAGAATGTGTTGGTTGTGGAAGGATTGGTAGCTAATCTCATTAACATCAATTAGATATGTGATGATGATCTTCGTGTAAATTTTGGTCAAAATTCATGCGAGGTCCTTGATAACTCTGATCAATGCATTCTTACTGGCATAAGGACGACGAACAATTGTTACAAAGTGAACCGCAAGATCTTGTGCCAAAGTGTTCGGCCTTCAGAGTCACAGTTATGGAATCATAAGATGGGTTATGTTAACTACAATATGATGGGGAAACTGGTTAAGTCTGATGCTTTAAGTGGCCTTCCAAAACTAGTGATCAACAATACATCCGTTTGTGATGCATGTCAGAAAGGAGAGTAGACCAAAAGTGTCACACCCTGTGCTCCAACACTTCAGTACCTCTCGATGTCTGGATCATATGGATCTAATTGAGGTAGAGAGTATTGGTAGTAAGAAAGATTCATTCGTCATTGTTGATAATTTTCACGTTTTACTTGGATTGAATTTTTTGTGAAAAATTAGAAACTTTTGAATGCTTTCGAAAATTGTCAAAATATGTTAACAATAAGAGTTTTTTTGGCAAGTGTGGGATTTCCCATGAGTTTATATCTCTAATTATGCCTCAACAAAATGGGATAGTTTAGCGTAAAAATCGATATTTGCAAGAAATGGGCTGAACTATGTTCATCTCTAAAAACCTTTTTGAAAAATTCTAGGATAAAGCTCTTAACACTGCTTGTCATATCTCAAATCAAGTATACTTTAGGGTTGGAACATGTGAATCTCCCTACGAATTTCGTGTAGGAAAGAAACTAAACCCTAAGTACTTTCATGTGTTTGGCTGTGTGTCTTGTGTTCTAAATGACAAGTCCTACTCGATAAAGTTTGACTCAAAAAGTAATAAGTGTGTTTTTTGGGGATACTCTGTCAACAGTCACACGTATAGGGTATTCAATCTTAGAACTTGTACATTGCTTGAATATGTGAATGTCAAGTTTGATGATCTGATTTATATTTCAGATAAATCTGTTAAGGATGATGTGCATGATCTTTGGTGAAGTCCCCAATTTGATACCATGCCCGTCTTAAGTTAATGTACATGTACGGTCTCTGATTTGCCTGCCAATGCCTCAACACCAGAACTAACATCTCATGTTTCTGCGATACCTGGTGGACAGACCTCTTATTCTGAGTCTGAATAGGATGATGGGGGGGGGGGGGGGGGTCTTGGGTGTATTTTGAACCTCTTCACAACATTCCTTCCAAGTTACAAAAACCCACTTCAAAAGTTATTTGAGTATTAAATGAAAGAAGCACTCGCAAGAAGCATATTAACTATAAGAAAATGTAAAACTAGTGTCTGTGGCATCTTTCTGTGCACTAACCATTTTTTTTATTTTGTGTCTTCTATAGAACAAACTAAAGTGAAAGAAGATCTTGAAGATGAATTTCGTATAAATTCAATGTAAGAGGAACTCCATTAGTTTGCCAAATGACACATGGGACTTGGTTCCTAGACCAAGTACAGGGAATGTTATTTACACTAAGTGGGTTCTTAGAAACAAGATGAATGAGTTGGGAAACATTGTGCGAAATAAAGCGAGGCTAGAGACGCAAGGTTTTACCCAATTTGAACGAGTGGATTTTGATGAAACCTTTACCCCTGTGGAAATGATAGGGTCAATCAGGTTATTACTTGCTATTGCTTGTTATGTAGGTATTACTCTTCACCAAATGGACATAAAAAGTGCCTTTTTAAATTATGTTTTGAATGTAGAAGCATATGTTGCCCAATCTAAAGGGTTTGAAGACCAACACAAACATCATTTTGTTTACAAGTTAGAAAATGCCCTTTATGGTCTTAAGCAAGATCCAAGAGCTTGGTATGACAGGCCTACTCAACATCTTCTTCTTCAAAAAAAAATCTAAACATGGTGGAGTTGATAAAACCTTGTTCATTTTGAAAAGAAAATATGATATACTGATGGTTCAAATTTATGTTGATGATATTGTGTTCGGATCTACCTGTGACAAACTTCTTAGAGATTTTATGAAAAGTATGTTTACTACCTTTGAAATGAGTATGGAGGGTGAGTAATATTTTTTCTTAGTTTTTCAAATTTGGTAGTATAGTAATGAAATTTTTGTGTCTCAATCCAAGTATGTTAAAAATCTTGTGAAACGTTTTGGTCATGAAAATGCGGAATATATGAAAATGCATATTAAGTCAAAAGTTATCTAGGGATAATGTTAGTGAAAATGTTTATTACACTGTGTATAGTCTATTGTATTTAACTACGAGTCAACCCAATATCATGTATAATGTTTGTTTATGTGTTCGTTATCAGTCAAATCCTAAAGAAACTCACCTGAAGGCACTGAAACGCATTATTAGATATGTTGTTCAAATTTACAATTTAGAAACTTGGTATACAAAGGATACTAACTCAAATCTCATTGGGTATACTAATTCATATTGGGTAGGTGATGTCGATGATAGGAAGATCATGACAAGGGGTTGTTTCTTACTAGGGAGTAATTTTATGTCTTAGTATAGAAACAAAATTGTGTGTCTTTATCAACAGCTGAAGCAGAATATGTGGTTTCCGGTAGTGCTTGTGCTCAGCTTCATTAGATAAACCAAATGATAGAGGAGTATTGTTTCCATAATGATGTTTTTACTATTCATTATGACAAATAAAGTGCCATTGATATCTCTAAAAATCCGATTCAACATTCTCGCACAAACCAAATAGACATCAGACATCATTTCATTCGAGATTTGGTCAAGAGAGAATTTATGAGCATTGAGCATATTGGGAAAGAAAAACAGCTTGACGACATATTTACCAAAGCATTTGATTTTGTGGGATTTTCCGGACTAAGGAAGTCTCTCTGCAATGTGTTATTTAATACAGTGTTACTGGAAATGCTGCAGAACCACTTGAAACATTAGCTACAACATACTCTTTACAACATGTATTTTTTTTCATAACACATTTAGAACTTGATTTGTTCTCCAATGCAGGAAGTTTTAATATTTCAAAATGTGGTGTCAAACGGTCTGAAAATTTTCAAAAAACACAATTCTGGGTTGACTTAGCAAAAACATGCGTTTCTCTTGGTGCACTCAGAATCAATATCTTGTGATTTGTAGGATGTTCAACCATCTAATTATGGGTGAATAGTTACTATTAAATATTCAAAGATCAATATCATCTATTTTGTTTTTGCTGTTGTTAAGTGGAGATTCCTTTAATCTCAAATACAAAATCATCAAATATAATGTAAATGACATTGTCATTACTCGAGTTAAAGATTTTAAACTCACTGACTTTACTGATCGAATGTATGTTCAGATATCATCATACAAGGATCAACAATCTACTGCAGTTGTGAATTTTACATTTTTTTATTGGATAATCTTTTTAGACATAAAATTAAGACATGCATGTTTAGTGTATTTTTTCCATGTGGCTCGAATGTATATGGAAAATATGCTCATAACAAGATTTTGTTTTTCTCTTGCTCAAATTCTTGGTGCAATTCGAGGTCTATTTGTGTTGTGGATTATAGTCCAAATTATTGGGCTGTTTGGTATGAGTTATTGACAACATTTTTTTATTTATCATACTCTGTTCAGTAGATCTAGGTCAAGTACTTGTGAATATAAGAGTGATAGTAGTGGTCTTGTTAGAGTTTGTGGGCTTATTAAACGTTACTTGTATTATCCCCTCTTATTTCTCTCATTATTTTTCATTATTTTCTTCCACTAGCATACTAATCGTCTCTGAGTATTTAGAATTCTGAGTAAAAGGTGTTGTTTAGATCTAAAAGTAGTCTAAATCATTAAAAACAAGAAAATAAGCAGTTCAGCAATAGGAAAGCAGAAAACCAAAAATAGGAAAAAGTGCTTGACTTTTATTCCTTAAAATCGGGTCGGATCTGCCCTAGCCGGATCCTTGTACAGGGCAGATTCCTGATTACAAGCCTTTCTCTCTCTAACTCTCTATGTATTTCTCTCTCTAGCAGCTGGGGATCCATTCTCTCTCTCTTGGAGAGGCTATTTATAGTTTCCCTTCCAAACCCTAATTGGACACGTGTCACCCCCTGGATGCACCTACTTACTTGGCCAATAAGCCAATCACAAAAACCCTAACCCTAATTGGACACCTGGCGCTTTTTCATTGGTTGCACATCCCTTTCCGAGTCAGAGAATAAAGCCTTGATCATATCTCTTCCGCCGCCTCGGATCCGACCTTGAACCACCTGAGGGTCGAGCCGACCTTTCCTCACAGCCGACCAGTCTCAGTTGAGCCGTCCTCATCCTCCGAGCATACTCTTTCAAACAAAGGTAGAGGATGAGCAGACCTGAACTCCCTACCAAATAGATCTTGTTGATTCGTACGCGATTTCTCAGATCGGACGAGCAGACCTCCTAGTCGATTAACTAGCCTCGGGTTCGGCATCTTCGCATATCATTCCGATCGTAATGGCATGCCAGAAACTGCTCCACGCTGGTCGGTCAGGTCGGTCGGGCACGGCGTATAGGCTCGGCGCTGGCCAGTCAGGTCAGCCGAGCATGGGCGCGCGGGCTCGGCGTCTGCTCGACGCTGGCCGGCCAGGTCGGCCGAGCATGGGCGCGTGGGCCGGCGCCTGCTCGGCGCTGCTCGGCCAGGTCGGCCGGGTGTGGGCGCGCCTGCTCGGCGCTGCTCGGCCAGGTCGGCCAGGTCGGCGGTGTGGGCGCGCCTGCTCGGCGCTGCTCGGCCAGGTCGGCCGGGTGTGGGCGCGCCTGCTCGGCGCCTGCCCGGCGCTGCTCGGCCAGGTCGGCCGGGTGTGGGCGCGCCTGCTCGGCGCTGCTGCTCGGCCAGGTCGGCCGGGTGTGGGGCGCCTGCTCGGCGCTGCTCGGCCAGGTCGGCCGGTGTGGGGCGCGCCTGCTCGGCGCTGCTCGGCCAGGTCGGCCAGGTGTGGGCGCGCCTGCTCGGCGCTGCTCGGCCAGGTCGGCCAGGTGTGGGCGCGCCTGCTCGGCGCCTGCCCGGCGCTGCTCGGCCAGGTCGGCCAGGTGTGGGCGCGCCTGCTCGGCGCCTGCCCGGCGCTTCGGCCAGCTCGGCCGGTTGTGGGCGCGCCTGCTCGGCGCCTGCCCGGCGCTGCTCGGCCAGGTCGGCCGGGTGTGGGCGCCGCCTGCTCGGCCAGCTCGGCCGGTTGTGGGCGCGCCTGCTCGGCGCCTGCCCGGCGCTGCTCGGCCAGGTCGGCCGAGTGTGGGCGCGCCTGCTCGGCGCTGCTGGGCCTGGTCATATTGTTTGAGCGCGCCTGCTCGGCGCCTATTCGGCCAGGTCAGTCGGATGGGTATATCTCGTTGGCTTCACTTTAAATTCAGCCACGTGTTAACTTCATCCTTTGCGTAGTCATTTCAGCCATGTCGACTATCAACAAGCCCCTGAGTGCGGAGTTGGCTATCGGTTAGGCGGATTCGGACTCACCAATTTTTTAGTGAATCGACATTGAAAGATAAACTTGTTGCGTTCGGCATCTTATCCAATTCGTTATGTTGCGCCTATTATCCTACCCGGTTCATCATGTCCGTGGTCTGTTCCTCCGGTCGTACGCGGTACGGATTGATAGTGTACCGTACGATTAAACAAGAGCCCCTTGTCTTTTTCCTTTTTGTCCTTTTCCTCTTCATTGATTGTGTGGGCCTCTTATCCTCTTCCATCTTGAGAAGTGTGCTTCTTTCCTCTTCCTCTTCAATAATGTTGGTGTGATTGAATTCCCTTCCTTATAAATATGTTGCAACTCATTTCCTTCCCCCTTCACTCTTCACTCCTCAAGCTTCTTTCATTTTCCATTCGTCTTTGAATTTTTCTAGAAATCAAAAGCCCCTTGTCTTCCTTCTTCCTTTCGKTTTGTGCTCAGCTTCCTTGTTTGCCCACGTCTCGAGTTGGTCTTCCTATTTTCCCTAAGGTAAAAAACTTTCTTCTTTATACTTTCTTTGTTCGAATGTCTTATAGTTCGAGGTATTCTCCGAGCGATCTTGGAGAGGTGGGTTATGAGGGTGACGGGAATGGTGGTGGTGCCCGACCCGGGGGGCGAGGGGGTTATAATTCTCATTTTGGTGTGAACGAGTATGGGAGTTTCTTCGTAGGTGCTGAGTTCGACGGGGGTCAGTTTGGTTCGGGTGCCCAGTTAGGCCCTGGGGGCCAGTTCGGCGTGGCTTGTGAATTTGGTCCAAAGGTGGGACTTGGCTCGGGTAGTGCTTACGGCCCTATCGACTCTCCAAGCCCCGCTGGTCAACATGGTGTGAATTGGCTCGAGGGTTTGAGTTCGGACAAGACTGGAGTCCCTGGAAGTTCGGCTAGTCTTTTCAGGACCATTAAAAAATCTACGGGTCCTCAGGTTGAGGCCGACGACTCTGATGATTCCAACGACCAGGGTCCTCCTAGGGTGAGAAGGCGTTCTAGAAACACGAGGCTCTCGCCCGGTTTGTTGATGGCTCGGCCCAACGAACCTGCTCCTCCCCATCATTGGGAGAGACCGGCTCCGTTGGAAAGGGAAGAGTTGCCATTGAAAATCGCGGTGCAAACTAGTTCTTTAACTGAGAGGCACATGGAGGAATACCGTAACACTTATCTCGTGACCGATGATGTTCATTTATTTCTACCCTACCACAGTGAGCAGATACACCGTGCGCCCCCTTCTTGCACGGCTCTGTTTCGTGACAGCTTGAAGTTTGGTATTTCACTTCCGCTCTCACCCTACATAACGCATTTGATTAGGAAGTGGGGTATCCCTCTAGCCCAAATTCATCCTTTGTCTTTGGCCCGTATTTTGGGCGTCGTGATTTTATTTACTGAAAATGGCTGGCCTCGTCCTACTTTCGACGAGCTCAACTGGTTGTACCAGTGGAAACCTTCGGGCGGTCTTGGGTCGGGCTGGTTTTATGCTTCAGTTCGGGAYGGAGAGTTCAAAGATTTGGTCGAGGGTCTTTTAGAAACTCTCCACACATGGAAACCATACTGGTTCTACGTTGGAGGRGATTGGCCGACGCGGAGACCCGATGGGCRTTYTTGCAGTCCGCCACTTGCTCTTATTTCTAAACTCGGTCGGTATAATTCCTCATTTTTTGTCATTTTTCTTCCCCTCTAATGCCTCATCATTTTCTTTTGTTTACAGCTATTCCGAAGTTTGCCAAGCCTAATGTCGAGTTTGTTGAACGCTTGTATACGATTTTGAGTTCGGATCCAGATTCGTGACAGTGTGGAGATCTTTTTGAACCTGATAAGTGTTATAGAGCAGGTCTACGAGTCCTTTCCCCTGACAGAGGACTTGGTCGAGTCCTTCCTGGTATGGTCGGCGATGCTTATTGGGTGTCGAGTTCAGCTTGTCAAGACTGGCCAGCTCGACGCCACATTTTTTTTTTTACGTCGACCTCATGAGGTCGACTTTCTGATTGTGGCCTCCTTTCTTGCAGTGTTCTATCCTTTTTTCGACCGAAGCAGAGCTATGGATGCAATGGCGGAAGCACGAAAGTATATGGAGAGGTTGAAGAAAAAGGCGACCAAGGGTGGCACCGGTAAACGTAAGAAGTCAGCCCCATCTGTTGATGCAGCGCCCGATCCTGAAGTTGGGCCAGCCGCATCCCCTGGTGCTGGCAAGGGGAGCTCTTGTGGTGGGGGAGGTCTTCGCAGGCGTCGTCCTGAGGTCGACGTTGATCTCGATCCCGAGCCCAAGGTATTTGTGAGCTCCTGTCCTCAGCCTCAAGCTATTGAGCCGGTCTATCCGACGGCGTATGCGCCATACCATGGCTAGGGGTTTTCACATGGCTTTGCCGTCAATGAGTTCATGGATCGTGCTTGGGCGCCAGATCTATATAACTGGGCTTCGGGTCTTCCTCCTCAAGAGCAGTTCGGCCTCATTGAGACCGACCTATGTCGGGCTATGGGTTCAATGATGTTTCTCCATCAAGACTTCACAAAGCTCCGAAGCGCTTATGTTCAACTTCAAAACGACTTCCAATCTTTGAAGGACACTCATGCTGCTTGTACCGAGCTTGTTCTTGACCGTGACCAGTGGATGGCGAGGGCCAAGAAATCCGACCAGTCCTTGGCGGAGGAGCGGCGTTCGACGAAGGTGGTGGTCAGCGAGTTAAACGAGCTCAAGGAGAAACATGCTGAGCTAGTGAGGAACCATGCTGAGCAGGTCAATGCTGCTTTTGAGAGAGGAAAAATCGAAGGGGTTGCTCAGTATGAAGCCGAGA
This sequence comes from Phtheirospermum japonicum, assembly GCA_014905375.1. Taxonomy (NCBI): domain Eukaryota; kingdom Viridiplantae; phylum Streptophyta; class Magnoliopsida; order Lamiales; family Orobanchaceae; genus Phtheirospermum; species Phtheirospermum japonicum. The sequence continues at coordinate 189,347 of BMAC01000730.1, read as the reverse complement.
CGATGAACCCGATGATCAATGCCTCCTATCTTTCCACAATGCAGAAGGCCTACGACATGCTTGCGGGGGGTTCCTCTCTTTCAGACCTTGCTCAACATATTGCTGAGAGGAAGGCTGAGCTTGGGATGGGTGGCTCGGACGACGATATGGGCGGCTCAGGTGAAGAAGGTGATGACCAGGAGGGCGAGGGAGATGAGTAGGCTTTTAGCCTTGTTGTTTAGGTCGGCTTGACTTTAATTGTTTTCTATTCTGTTTCCGAATAATTCGCTGTGTAGTGAACTATTGTATGATCTGGTCGACTTGTTTTTGGTCGACCTCATTTGGCTTATGAAATTGGCTTTGCCTTTAGGAATTTTATCATTCCTGCTTGTACTTACTTTGCATTGTGGTCGTCCTCTTTTGGCTAGTTCACTTCAGAGTTGTGTTTTCTGGGTGGTTTTATAACCTTAAGACTGTTTCAATCTTGTGAACTTACTTTTCAAACCAACCTCTTTGTTGGGTTTGTTTGACTTTCGCAATTGAGCCTTACTTTAGTTCAGCTTTGCATTGTTTTGTGGTCGGCTACATTGGACTGGTTAGTCCTAGTTTTAAGCCTTTGGAGTGGCTTTTAGCCTTGGTTATTTTCAGTTTTGTAAACTTATTCATTGGGCCGACCATGTTGACTTAGGTCGACCTTAACTCACTTAAGTTGTCGAGTTCTTTTTGGCTACATGCCTTGGAGTTTTCTTAGTTTTTGTGAAATGTCCTTAAAGTCTTGAATTGACTTGTTTTTTTTGGACATGCCTTCGAAGTGTGGTGTTGCTGTGATGAGCTTAACTTTGCATAGTGATGTCGAGCTGCATGTGGTCGACCTATGAGGTCGGCTCGACATCAAATTTTTTTATTTTTTTATTTATTTTTTTTAAGGAGAGCCGATAAGGTCAACCATATTTGTGAGGTCGACCGATGTGGTTGACTATTCTTTTTCTCATCATTATTTTTGAGGTCGACCATATCGAGTTTTCCCTTTGTGTCGGCCTCGGGATGTTGGTTCCAATATTTTGGATTTTCTGGTCGACCTAAATTGGTCGACCAGGTGAGGTGGGTATGAATCACCCGTGGTTCATTGGGAAATAAACTTTTATTGATAATACTTTTTGAGGTGGCTCGAACGAAAATAAACTTTTATTGATAATACTTTTTGAGGTACACTGCGTTCCAGGGGTGTCGCAGCTTTGTGCCATCAGGGTGTTCTAGCTCATAGGCGCTGTGTAAAAAGGATATCAGCTATGCGAAACGGTCCTTCCCACTTTGGTTTGAGAGGTCCTTGGTTCGTTCCTAGGATGACTTTAAGAACTAGGTCTCCAAACTTGAAGCTCCTCTCCCTTACTTTAGAGTTGTAATACTGCTCGCTCCTTTGTTTGTAGATTGCGTTCTTCATCTCTACTTCTCTTCTCTTCCAATAGGTCGAGCTCGGCTCGACATGCCATGTTATTCTTTTCTACTTCGAAGTGCGCCACTCGATAAGACGGAGTGTCCAGCTCAAGCGGTATGACTGCTTCTGATCCGAAAGCCAACGAGAAAGGGGTCTCGTCCGTGGACGAGCGATGGGTCGTCCTGTATGACCATAAAACGCCTGGTAGCTCCTCGGGCCAACTGCCTTTCAGGTCTTCCAATCTCTTCTTTAGCGTGTACTTGAGGATTTTGTTAACCGCTTCTACTTGTCCGTTCGATTGGGGGTGGTATGGTGTCGCGAAGTGGTTCTTGATGTTTAGTTCCCCGCAAAATGCCTTGAACCTCTTGCTATCAAACTGTCTGCCGTTGTCCGATACTATTGAGAGTGGGGTGCCAAACTTGCATATGATTGACTTCCAAACGAAGCTGATTATCTTCTGGTCGGTGATCGAGGCAAAGGGCTCGACTTCGACCCATTTCGTGAAGTAGTCGACCGCAACCGCTGCGTACTTGACTCCTCCTTTTCCCTTTGGTAGCGGACCAATAAGGTCGATCCCCCATTTGGCAAATGGGCACGGCGAGTATATTGAGTTTAGGGGCTCGGCTGGGAAGTTGATCTGAGGTGAGAATATTTGGCACTTCTTGCATTTTCTGACCTTTGACATCGCATCTTTCTTTAGGGTCGGCCAGTAGTATCCTTTCCGGACGAGCTTCTGCACCAATGACTGTCCTCCTGCATGGTTCCCACAAACGCCTTCGTGCACCTCCATCAGAGCGTGCTCGGCCTCTTGCTCGTTTAAACATCTTAGTAGGGGGACTGAGTACCCTCTCTTGTAGAGTCGCTCATCCACAATGGTGTATCGAGCTGACTTGGTACGAATCGAGTGAGCCTCTGCTTTGTCTTCGGGTAGTGTTCCTTCTTCGAGATATAGAAGGAATGGTTTCATCCAACAACCCTTTTTAGTTTTAGCTTCTTTGGTCTGGTCTGCTTGATTTACTGAGTAAGCTGCGGCGGCATCAAGTGCTGTTGTGGAGTGGTGGCTGACTGTTACTGTGTTCAGTTCCTCGATACCTAAGCTCGATGCGAGCTTGGCAAGTGAATCGGCTGGGACATTATCGTTTCTTGGCACGTGGATCACCTCGGCTTCAAACTCCCTAAGTCGTGCCTTGGTGAGCTCTAAGTATTGCGCCATCCTAGGCTCTTTTGTTTCGTACTCTCCACTGATCTGGTTTACCACAAGTTGGGAGTCACTGTGAATCTTGAGATTTCTGATCCCCATGGAGGATGCTGTTTCGAGACCAGCTAAGAGGGCTTCATACTCTGCTTCATTATTGGTCAACGAAAATTTGAAGCGGACCGCCGAGCAGAAAGGCACTTTCTCGGGGCTGATCAGCACTATCCCCGCACCAGCTCGTCCAGTGGTCGACGATCCATCAATGTACAGGTGCCATTGTTCGGCCTCTGTTGGGACGAATTCGACGGCTGGTGTGAACTCGGGCTATGAAGTCGGCAAGGGCTGGGCGCGCCTGCTCGGCGCCTGCCCGGCGCTGCTCGGCCAGGTCGGCCGGGTGTGGGCGCGCCTGCTCGGCTAGGTCGGCCGAGTGTGGGCGCCTCTGCTCAGCGCTGCTGAGCCTGGTCAGATGGTGTGAGCGCGCCTGCTCGGCGCCTATTCAGCCAGGTCAGCCGGATGGGTATATCTTGTTGGCTTCGCTTTAAATTCAGCCACGTGTTAACTTCATCCTTTGCGTAGTCATTTCAGCCATGTCGACTATCAACAGGTGTCAGGATCATTCACGTGTTGAAGCCGGAATTCTCAAGACCTCTCAAATCCCTTCTGATTTTCCATCAAGAGTAATCCTCTAAAAAATCTATGCCATTATTACCAGAGTCTGCAATGGCATAGGAAACAACTGTGAACCTACCTCTCTGTCGTGATACGTTCCGCTAGATGTTCACGCTGAACATATGGCTACTTCTTTTGTTGAGATGGGTGTTGGTGTGTTTGTCCCAATACCGTGCCCTAAGAAAGGTGGTACTTAGAAATCGACTACTTTTGATGATTTCACGCCCAATTTCAACTCAACTAGTTCCCTAGATCCGGTTCCTACGTCAGATTCTACAAAAACTAAATGCTGCCATTTTTTGGAAATGAAGTTGACGTGGAAAATCTACCTAATTTGAGTTTTATTGCTGAAACTCTTGGAAGGGTAGGAAATACTTTACTAAAGCGGTCTCAGCACTTACGTGGAGTTGAGCCGGGATATTTGCTGGAGGCTATACCAAAGAGTAAGTTTGGGTAGAAGAGACACATCCCATGTAGAGTATGTCATTTTTAGTAGAGGGAATAACTGTTGAAACAAATAGTGATGATTCTAACTATACGCCTTCAGAAGTCTTAATGACTTCATAAACAGTGTGCACTTGGGTACCAACCATGAACACCACGACTGTTACCCAAACTCAGGCTCGTGCTTTGTATCAGATAGTGTCAGGGATGCACTTTAATTTGGTCAGACTATGTTCGATTGTGTGAATAAGTTTGCTACCACCTCTACAACCAAAGCTGGTCTGCCTTTTCCCTCTCTCATTTATTTCATTCTAGCAGATCAGGGCTTAAGACGCTATGGTGAGGAGCACTTCAGTGGAGAACCTGACTTCTTTGGGCTTAGTCATAAGCACTTTAAGGGACTAAATCATGTCATTGATATGACTTTTACATTTTTTGATGACGAGTCGGATGAATGTTTTGCTACCACTGCTAAAAATGTTAATCCTGGTGCCACTGACACACTAACTAACATTGGACATTATGTGCCTACTTCCTTCTCTATTACTATTGCATGTTCTAATTTACAGGATCATCTAATCTTATAGAGCAGCAGATCACGGGTGCTCAGGTCCATGTCGATGGTTTAAAGGCTTTGCAATATTTCTACAAATTTGCCCTTTTGCATTCTTAACAAAAAGGGGGAGAGAAGTCAGATGGGGAGAAGTTTGGTGGTAATGGCACAGGTCGAACCACAAAGTCTAATGGGGAGAAGTCTGGTGGTCTCAGTAATGGCACAGGTGGGACCACAAAATCTGATGGGGAGAAGTCTGGTGGTCCCATTGGCAAAGAAAAGGAGAATGCTTCTAGAAATCTTGTTGCCACTCCTAGAAAATCTTTGCTGGCTCGGAACACCACTACTACTGAATGAAGCTTTTTTTTTTTTTGAACAAATGGATGTTGGTTGGGTTATTGTATTTGTTTTTAGACTTTATCTTATTGTTTTAGTTTGTTAAGACCCATATCCTTTCTGGCTACTATACTACCAACATTTTGACTAACATCCCAGAAAAAATCCTTATTCAGGCGGAGATGTCTTTATTGTACAACTCAGGGGGAGTATTTCCCATTTTGTCCATAAAGACAAAAGGGGGAGATTGATAGGAGTTTTTATTCCTGTCAAATTTCTTATTTGTTAAACTTTTATTGTTTGTCTTTCTGGACGTTGGGTTTAGATAGAAGCTTAAGAGTCCTTGTTGTAGAGAAGTCCTGCTTCATTTTATCTATTTCCTAATCTATTGAGATAGCTATCAAAAGATTAGTTTCGGCTAAATAGGACTCTGTCAAGGGAGGATATACATTAATGTATATATATCAAGACGTATGGCAATAAAGGGTATTGATTGAGAGAGCTTGAGAAAACAGTAGTAGAACAAGATGGAAGAATATGTTGTTTCTTGGACATATGTTCTTTAAGATTGTGTCTGATCAAGCTTGATGGTTTTATGGAAGACTCAAATATTGATTATAACTATCTGCTCTAATCAGGAGTTTTTATTATATATTACTTTATGCTTTGTGTTTAACATTCTTCGTAAAACGATTTCGTCATATTCTAGTAATATCTTTTATGGCCTGAGGTCACGACCTATGATTTCTCAACTCATAGGCAAAGTTATTTACGAGTGTTATTATTATTTATTCTTAAATACCTAAATTTTAATACTTGTGTTCTAGCATCAAGACTAACATTTAGATTCGAGTTATTTTTATACTCATATTTGAGACTTTCAAACATTTTAGTGTCGAAAATATCAAATCATCCTGAAATATCCAGTAAGATTCAATATCACTTTAATTAGCCATAATTTTTTATATATGCAATACATATATGCATATGATTTTGTGCCCTACAGAAATTCGAGAATCCACATATATTTGGATTCTTCGTAATTCATATTACGTATTGAGCTCCTATGATTTAGATCCATTAGAATTAATAAAAAGAAAATAATGGATCATACGAATTACTTTGTTCAATTTTTCATATATTGTCGATTGGTTCCACCAATTGTAAGTACTAGATTGCATAAATTTGTGGTGTTTTTCATCTCTTGAATTACTTTTACATATAGTGCAAAATATTATTGTTAGTGCATTGTTGTAATTTGATTAAATTTTTGAATGATTGTAAATTGATTGTGTATTTTTCAGTTGGTAATTTGTTGTAATTAATTGGTAGTTTAGCTTGGAGAATAAGAAAGGGATAGAGGGATGAAGGAGAGAGAAATATAGAGGAGTTAGTTAGGAAGAGAATTGTGATTTTGCATTCTGATCATTCCATTCTGTGGTATCCCCGTTTTAATAGGGTATTGGGACCACAATTTGTTACAACCAGTCTAATAAGCATGCTAAATGACAAAATGGTTAAATAAATATCTAGACACATAACTTGAGCTTGTGGACAATTTTAATTATTTGTTGAGACCATTATCAATGTCCAGCCCAATACCTCCACTGCCCGATCAAGATGTTTCAACTTGACCAGTTATACGTGCGTTGACCTTATGAGCACCGCTAATTTGCTTCCCATCCGTTTCGTTCACAACACAGTCCACAACATTACCCCTCCCAGATTGAGTTCCTTGTCCCCAAGGATCTATGCCCGAAAATTTTTGCTTGATGAAGTTCGCATCCTCCCATGTGGGTTTGATTTGAAGAAATTCACTCCACACAACCAACACTTGTTCAATTTCTATTTTTCCCTTTTTAATGCACCGATTCCCCAAAATTCGATGAGGTTCCAGCTTAAAAACCCCTTATGTGGTAACTGCTGGTAATTCCTTTGAAGGTACAACCTCCTGACGCAGCTTCTTCTTAAGAAAAGAGACGTGAAAAACTGGGTGGATCCGAGAGTCGGGGCAGATCCAGTCGGTAGGCAACTTCACCAGTCCTCTCCAAGATGCGGTAAGGTCTGAAATAATGTGAGGCCAACTTTAAGTTCTTCCTCAATTGCAGCGAATTTTGGCAGTACGGCTGGAGCTTCAGGTAAACTTCTTCTCTTACCTCAAAGGTCCTCTCAACCCTAGATTGGTCGGCATAGGTTTTCATTCGGTTTTGTGCCTGAAAAAGGTTTTCTTTTAGTGGTTTGATCATATCCTGCCTATCCCGCACAAATTCCTTGGCCTTTGTGTCCATATTTTTCACATAAGATTGGGTAGATAGAAAGAGGGGTGGATACCCATATAGGGCTTGGAAAGGGGTACATTTAAGGCCAGTGTGGTAGTTGGTATTATACCAATGTTCAGCCAAGTTTGTCCATTTGAGCCAGGTCCTAGGGTTGTTATGCACCATGCACCTCAGATAGCTTTCTAGGCATTGATTTAAACGTTCTGTCTGTCCATCAGTTTGGGGGTGGTAAGCTGTTGACATGTTAAGCTTCACCCCCGTGAGCTTGAAAACCTCTCCCCAAAATCGGCTAGTGAAAACCTTGTCCCTGTCAGTTACTATGTGACCGCCCGTCGTCAAGCGTCAAATTAAATATTTATTTTCCTCAGCTTCTCTCCACTAACTAGTAGTAGCGATAAGTAAGGGTCGAACCCACGAGGAGTGTGGTTAGATTGTGATGATTCGTATTTTATTTAAATAAATAATTGGGTAAGGAATTACGAATTAATTTAACTAATAAAATAAACAAGCAATTAAACTAGCAAGAAAACAATTAACGAAGAATTCAATAATAATAAAGGCCTAGTTCTAGTTCAATTCCACCCTCGATTCACTCATTTAACCAACCACAATATCATAATCCATTCATCACATGAAACTAAAAACCCTAAGTAACAACAAGCTCTGTTACTCGAATTTACCCTTATGTGTATTTAATTAAAATAAGCTCTTTAATTAAACCTAATTAATGAACAACCTATAATAAGCTCTCTAGATTTAATCTATCAACAGCAATAAGAATCGGGTAAATAAGCTAATCTAAGCAATAAACTCACAAGCTCGGTTTATTTAACTTATGTTGTGTTATCCCTAATGATACGCGATCATTAGTTGCTACAAGTGAAATAGGAATTACGACAATTACATGGGAAGCAATCTTAATCTAGGTGATCAAGCCAAATTAAGAATTAAGCAATCATAAATTGAAAATAGAACAACATAAACAATCGCATATGACGAACGAACAACAATATTGCATAAATCAATTAAACATAGTTTCACGAGGGTTTCAACATCCCTAGAACTAGATAATAAATTTACTCACTCATGGAGTTAATAAAATAAAAGAAAAGGTTCAAATAAACAAACATAATCCTTGATAAAACAGGAGAGACGATGTGTTGAACTTGAATCTTGCATCTTGGAACGTCAATCTTCAAGTTCTCTTGCGTGTGGATGACTTGGGACGAGTTGGAACCTCCTTGGACCTCCTTAGAACCCTAGGATATGTTATATTCTCCTCTGGGATGAAATAGGGTTGGGTTTTATATAGAATTCCTATTTCTTGCCGCCCAAGATTCTTCCTAAAATAATTCTGCCGAGTCAGCGTCGACTGACGCGAACCAGCCCTCGGCGTCGACGCGAATCACCTGCCTGCGTCGTCCTGCATGGGCGTCGACTGACGCCCATCCAATCGACTCTTCAGAACATGAGCGTCGATGTAGCGTCGACTGACGCCCTTCCAATCGACGCTTCAGAACATGAGCGTCGACGTAGCGTCGACTGACGCCCTTCCAATCGACGCTTCAGAACATGAGCGTCTACGTAGCGTCGACTGACGGATCCTCCCATCGACGCTTCAGCAGCTTCCCGTTGACATAGCGTCGACATGGCGTCGACTGACGCGGTCCATCCTCGGCATCGACGCATCATCCTGATTCTTGATTTTTCTCTCCTCGATTCGTCAATCCTCATTTCTCTACTTCCTTGTGAGACATCTTTCGATAAATATAGCACCAAATACTGCAAAATAGAGAAAAAATATACGATTGGTGCTTGATTGCTCATAATAACAATTATACGATAAATAAGCATATATGATAATATTAAGCACATAAAATCACCGGAATTAAACCGTCAATCAGTGTGTAATTTTTCGTTTGTCACTATGCTAAGAGGTGGTCCATGCAACCTATTAACCTGATCCATAAATAATTGAGCCACTGATTGAGCAGTATAGTGATGAGCTAGAGCTAGGAAGTGTCCATACTTTGTGAATCTGTTAATTACCACCAAGATCACACTTTTTCCTTTAACCTTGGGTAAGCCTTCAATAAAATCCAAACTAATATATGTCCAGGACTGTTCTGGTATAGGCAAGGGTTGTAACAACCGTGAATAAGGTTCATGGTTGGTGTTATTCATGCTGCATACCTCACACCCCTGCACCAATTTGATAATGTCAACTTTCAGGTTTAGCCAGTAGAAAACCCCTTTTGTTCTCATATAGGTTCCCCCTACTCCTGAATGACCACCATAAGCTGAGCTATGCATGGCATCCAAAAACATTTTTCTGAGTTCATTGTCACCTCCAACTAACAGCCTCCCTTTGTGTCTGATTAGCCCTTTATTTATCTCAAAATCTGGGTAGGATGTGGCATCTATGCTCTTAGCTTCAATGATCTTGTTGTCAAAGGTGTCTTCTTTATAGCTATTGACCACCCTTTGCACCCACATAGGTTTTGTTGTGGTAAGGGCATAGCAATCTCCTTCTGGCTCCTTGACTCTGGATAGTGCATCTGCTGCTCTGTTTTCCTTTCCTTTCCTGTATTGGATTTCATAATCCAATCCCTGCAATTTAGTAATCCACTTTTGTTGTGTAGGATTCATCACCTTTTTGTCTAACAGGTGTTTGAGAGCCTGTTGGTCTGTTCTTATAATGAACTTGTGACCCTGTAAGTAATACCTCCATCTCTGTATGGCCATCAACACTGCTAGGAACTCCTTTTCATAGATGGATAACCCCTGATTCCTGGGACATAGTAGTTTGCTCATGAATGTTATAGGTCTACCTTGTTTCATCAAACAGCTCCAATCCCATAGCCACTAGCATCAGTCTCCGAAACAAAAGGTTGAGAAAAATCTGGTAGGGCCAGTATAGGGGTAGTTATCATAGCTCTCTTCAGGTTCTTAAAGGCTACCTCAGCCTCATCATCCCATGCAAACTTCTCCTTTTTGAGGAGGTTAGTGAGTGGCTTACTCAATAAACCATATCCTCTGACAAATTTCCTGTATTATCCAGTCAATCCTAGGAAACCCCTCATCTATTTAACTTTCTTGGGAACTAGCCAATTAACCATACACCCAATTTTCTGTGGATCAGTAGTCACCCCCTCTTGGTTGATGATGTGTCCAAGATACTCAATCTGTGTCTGCCCAAATTGGCATTTTCTCCTCTTGGCAAATAGATGATTTCTCCTCAGCAGCTCCAATACAGTTCCTACATGGTGGAGATGTTCATCTCACCCTTTACTATATATTAGGATATCATCAAAGAAAACTAGGTCATATTTCCTTAAACAACTGTTGAACACCTGATTCATCAAACTCTAAAAGGTGGCAGGTGCATTACAGAGCCCAAAAGGCATGACTAGGAACTCAAACTGACCATGGTGAGTGTTGAAAGCAGTTAGGTACCTGTGCTCAGGTTTCATAATTATCTGAAAGTAGCCTGATCTTAAATCAATTTTTGAGAAGAACTTAGCTCCATGCAACTCATCCAAAAGCTCATCAATTACTGGTATGGGGTACTCATGCTTAATAGTTAAATCATTTAGGTATCTGTAGTCCACACAAAGTCTCCAGTTTGAATCTTTCTTTTTAACAAACAATACTGGTGAGTCAAAAGGACTTTGACTAGGTTGAATTACTTCACTTAGTAGCAGTTCTGTAACTATCTTTTCAATTTCATCCTTTTGACCATGGGATGCCCTGTAGGGAAATTGGTGTTTAGGAATGCTCTCTTGTTTAAGTATTATTTGGTGTTCTATGCCCCTCACAAGAGGTAGCCCTGTAGGTTCCTCAAACACATCCTTGTAGCTGTCTAGCAATTTTTCCATCTGTGTGTTTCCCTCTTGGTCTCCCCTCTGCACTGATAACACAAATAGCTCCTCAACTTGTGACTGGTAGTCATAGTGTATCATCTTATATAAAGAGGGTGCTAAAATGAATTAGCAGTCTGCAGTAGAAGTCAAGGATTGTATCTGCACCCTTCTTCCCTGTAGTGTGACTGTAAAGGTCCTCTGTTCATAGTCCAACTCTATAGGGGTACAAGACTTCAGACATTCTCCCCCTAGGATAAGGTCACAGCCCTCATTTTTAATTAACCTCAAGGAATATGTAAATGTGTGTCCCTGCATTGTCCAACTGAATCCCTTGGCTACCTTGGTGCTAACCAACCTTTATCCATTTGCTACTCTGACCAAAATAGGAGTAGCCTCCTCTACATAGCAACTCAACTTGGTGGTAGTTGACTCTTGAATGAAACTGAGTGTACTTCCAGAATCAATAAGTATCTGCAGCTTGTTACCTCCACCTTGCCCCCAAACTCTCATGGTGGTTATGCCATCCTCTCCAGATAAGGAATTAAGTGATATTTGTATCTCCTCCATAGCATCAGTGGGTGCCCCCAATTCAGGTAATTGTGCATTAGTGACTTGTAGGCAGTCAAACTCTTCTTCCTCAGTCATGATCATATAATTTATCCTCTGTTTACACCTATGGCCATAGGTAAGTTTTTCATCACAATTGTAGCAAAGGCCCTTGTCCCTCCTTGCTGCCATCTCAGCAGATGTTAACATTTTGACAGGTGTTTTTGGTTGTGTGCCAGCCATTGGTTTGGGAATCTGTGGGTAAGTAGGTTATGTCTTCTTATTATGGTAAACAGGTGTGAAGGGTCTAGGGTTTTGTTTAATTTTCCTAGCAATAGCCTCCAGAGTAAAAATTTGTTTCTTGCCCAATTCTATGGTTTGCTGCAAGGTGGTTGGTTCAAACATATTGATAAAAGACTGTAGCTCTTCACTCAACCCACTAATAAAGCAGGCTATGAAGTACTCTTGTGTGTACCTGTTTAGGATCATCATGCATGCTCTCAGTTCTTCAAACCTATCTACATACTCTGCATAAGAGCTAGTCTATTTGAGTTTGTTAAATTCTGTTATTATTTTAGCCTCCTTCAACTCCTCAAACCTAGCAGAAACCACTTCAACCAATTGTTGCCATGTTAAATCAGCATGTGAGGTGTCTAAATTCTTGTACCACTGAGCAGCCTTCCCTTCAAAGTGCATAGCAGCTAAAATAACTCTCTGATGATCAGGAATGTTAAGCACTAGCTTGAAATAACCCTTACACTTTAGGATCCAGGACCTGGGGGAAGTACCATCAAATCTGGGAAACTCTAGCCTGGGAACAGGGTTGATGATGTTCATATTCTGTGACTCTTTGATAGCTCTGACTCTAGGTTGATTATTGGTTCTGAAATTTGTACTTTCACTGCCTGAGCCCATGTGAGGATCACCCAGGATGGATTCTTCATCAGGTGAGCCTTTTCCTTTGTTCATGTTGAGCAGCTGCAATTGCATCGCATCTAGGGTTTGAGTAAGGTGGTCATATTTAGCGTTTAGACCCATTAATTCCTGCAGATTGGAATTAATCCCTGATATTTGTTCCAGGAGTTTTAACTCACTAGCTTCTCTCTTCATAGCTTCAGTCTGTAGATTTTGATCGATTTTTCTTTGTGCTTCTTGCAGGTCTTTGATGCGGGTCCCTTCAGCCATAGCCAATGGTTTGAGGCTCTGATTACCAGTTGTAATTCGATTAAATTTATGAATGATTGTAAATTTATTGTATATTTTTCAGTTGGTAATTTGCTGTAATTAATTGGTAATTCAGCTTGGAGAATAAGAAAGGGATAGAGGGATGAAGGAGAGAGACAAATAGAGGAATTAGTTAGGAAGTGAATTGTGATTTTGCATTCTAATCATTCCATTCTGTGGTATCCCCGTTTTAATAGGGTATTGGGACCACAATTTGTTACAACAAGACTAATAAGCATGCTAAATGACAAAACGGTTAAATAAATATCTAGACGTATAACTTGGGCTTGTGGACAATTTTAATTATTTGTTGAGCCCATTATAAACGTCCAGCCCAATACCTCCACTGCCCGATCCAAATGTTTCAACTTGACCCGTTATCCGTGCGTTGACCTTATGGGCACCGCTAATTTGCTTCTCATCCGTTTCGTTCACAACACAGTCCACAACATGCATATTAGTCTAAGATCTATGAACTTGCTAGATCTATAATTTTTTTCTTCGAATTAGATGTAGTATTAAATATATATATATATATATATATATATATATATATATATATATATGTGTGTGTGTGTGTGTGTGTGTGTGTGTGTGTGTATGTATAGGTTTAGGTTCAAATAGAACCCACGTCAATATATGCGAACCTAGGGACCAATCCTAACCTTAGATCTAATAATATGTGTGGACCAGATTTTTTCTATTTTTTAAATTAATTAAATTATATATATGGAAACAGAAGGGGGTTTATGTAAATTTACATAAACCCAATCCATCAATTTAACCCCCAAATTGCAGCCGTGTTTGTCGATTCTTCTCACTCAAACCCTTCTTCTCCAGAATTCGGCCAACCACACATCCTTTCTCCACCAAACCAACCGCCGCGCTGCCATCCCTCCACCAAGCCAGCCGTCGTGCGGCCCTCTCTCCCCGGCCTCGCGAAATCCTTCTTCCCAACCTTCGACTGGTTTGCGACGGCAGCAAGGTTTGGATGCGGCTGGGCGGCGAAGAAGAGCGGTGGCCAAGCTGCACGGCTGCAAGGCGGTCCACCAAGCCAGCCGCCTTGCGGCCCTCTCTCCCCGGCCTCGCGAAATCCTTCTTCCAACATCAAGCTTTTGGCCGATTTGTGAAATGGTTGATCGGGTGGACCAAAAACCTTCGACTAGTTTGCGACGGCGGCGAGGTTTGGCTGTGGCTGGGCGGCGAAGAAGGGCGTTGACCTAGTTTGCCCATTGGTTTTGATGTATGTTTTCTATTACCATCGAGAGATGGAATTAATATGCAACACCTATGCAGTAGACTGCAATTTTTTATATTCAGTGTGGGGGTTTTTTGCACTCACATCTGAAAAGGTTTGTACTGCATCAAAAGGTAATTACTCGAAGGCAATAGTGCACGGGTTGTAATTGTATTGGTGATGGTATTGTGATGATACATTGCAGTCATATTTTGCAATGGAGGCTTTGATGTAGTCGATTGAATGCCCAAATTTTCTCTTTTTGGCTTCCGTGGTGACCAGAAAACAGGTTATGGTGACGAGATGATGGTTTCAGGTTTGGTGATGGGTCATGGTTAGTGGTGGTTCAGCCCGGATTGGCGTACGGGTTTGCTGGCGGTGGTTTGCCCGGAAGGATTGTGGCTGGCGGTGGTGGTGGCTGATCATGGGTTTGCGATGGTGTTGTCGACCCCAGTGCTTTTCGAATTGGGCCCCCGGTGCTTTTTGAAGGAATAATACGGTGCTTTTGGGAGAAATTGGTAGGGGAACTGGGCTGACGACGGTGATGCGGCTGTGGTTGTTGGCCGATCTTGGTTGAGTTTGGTTCGTCGGACAGCGACTTGGATTTGGAAAGCGGTGATGTTGAAAAATAAAAAGCAGTGATAGTGTAGTAAAAAAAGCACCGCAACAATATTAAGAAAGCACTCCAAAAAACTAGCACTGACAACATAAAAAAAAAAAAAAAAAGCACTGTCGAAGACTTGTGTAGTGCTATAAATAGTGATATACAATGCTTTTAATATTCAGATTTTTATATTTAATTATATTTATTTATTTTTACGTTTTTAAATATGCAATATGTATCTTAAATCGTAGATCTTGAGAATGTGATTAATTTGATATATATTTCATTAAAAATGAATAAAAATTAAAAAAGTTATGGTTCGTTGAAGATTTGAGTTTTATTATAAATTTTTGAATTTGCAATTATATATCTGTTGTGCTTTTTAAAAAGCATATAGTGCTCTTCTTAAACGTCGTTATATGTCCAAAATACCCTTTTTAATTATTTAATGGATTTTTCTTAATTATTACCATTTTGACATGTCATAATCTCAACCATTAAGATTATCCAATCTAATGGTCAAGATTAGTCCCTAGGTTCACATATAATAACATGATTCCATTTGAACCCAACCCTATATATATATATATATATATATATATATATATATATATGTTCGGCTCTAATGATTATAAATTTAATACTTGTATCACGGTATATTTGCTATTTCGGAATCATGTATAATTATTATTTTGATTTCTTCCATCATCATATTTAATCATGATTTTTCCAGAAAATACAGAGTAACAATTCCTAATAATCTAGAAGATTATTAAAATAATGATACGTTCTAGAAAAACAACCACATCTCAATATATCCTAATAGAATATTGTGTATTCCTGAAAAATAATACGATCTACAATCACTCTTGAAGAAATAGTTTTTAATTTCTTTTATTTAATTTTATTATATATTCCTATATTATATTTCATCATGTATTTTAATAATATTAATTCAAGTTGTTTCTCCTAAAGTAGAACACCTAAGTATAATATTCTGAAAGAATATTCATACTTGTTCTTATTTTATGTGAAAATTTAGTATTTATGAAGAATATTGATATATATAAATTCTTGTAATCTTGAATTAGCACATGTTATTATATATGATACATATCCTTGAAGGAAGTATAATATTTATGTCCTAGTGACATTAAATTTTGTTTAAATCTTTCATTGTGCAGATTTTCACAAATGGCTTATATCACTAGGTTTAGAGTTCTTGTTGGGGTTCACTTGATCTTAAAGTGTCTGGGAGACAATAAAAGAAGGAAATGTGGAGTCCTATCAGGATCATGTTAAAGCACTAATTTTCCTTCGTCATTATTTTCATGATGATTTAAAAACTGGGTTTGTCATAGTAAAAATGCCACAAGAACTCTAAAATAATCTAATAGAGATTTGACCATCAGAGGACTATAGTCCTCCCTAGAGCCCAATATGAATGGATACAATTTCATATTTAGAATTTCAATCGGTAGGTGCTTATAATTCAAAGTTTTATTGAATAATTTGTCAACGCTTGAGAAAATATTCTTCACATTTCATGCCTCGAATGTGCTCCTACAAAAACCATATCGAGAGCATAGTTTCAAAAGTATCATGACCTTATAGCTTGTTTGTTGGTTGCTGAGCAAAAATAATGAGTTTCTCCAAAAAGTCATGAGTTACGACCCACTGGTTCCATCACATTGCTTGAAGCTAATGCGATATTCAATCATGAAAATGAATGTGGACACGAACATGGATACAACCGTAGATGTGGGTGCAGTTATGGGCATGGATGTCGATATATATATGGGTGCGGACATGTTGAAATCGCTAAGAACAAATAATACAAAGCATCCAACAATTATTTTTCATACGAAAAAGAAAAAGCATGGTGTAAATGTGGCATGACTAAACATTGGTCACTTTCATGTCATACAACAAACATCTCGTGGATCTTTATCAAAAACCAATCATGGGTTAAGCAAAAATTGAAACTAATGTCATTGATTACGACAATCCAATTGTTATAACCAGTTGGATGTCTCCAATTTCTTTGTTAATACATAAGGAGACAATATCGGTTGAATTAGTTACCATTCATTTAGTGTTGCTTTCAAAAAAAAAAATTGCTAGTAAGATTATCGTTTTTCTATTGAGAAATTTTTCTATTTTGGAATAATTATTCTTGGACTCTTATTTAGTCATAATTATTTTGAACTTTAAAATTTATTTATTTATTCATCTATATTTTTACAAAACTCTAAAAGATGAACTCACGTGATATTTGTCTAGTTGATAATGTAACTACATGCACCATTTTGCAAGAATAAATATTTTCCCAAACTACTATTAGCAGAGGATAATGTTAATACTTTATCAGGTGCATCGAAAGAGCTTGTATATTTTTCCAAATAATACTAAATTAGCTAGAATATGCACTTTACTTTAGTAAATCTAGAATAAATTTACTGAGTTTTAATGATATCCGCTGCAATGGACACAACATTGAGAAGAATGTAGTGATCAATACCTTTGTATAAGTTCTTTTATATTTGGCCAAAACCAGATAAAAGAAAAGTTCTCAATTTTTATTGTTTGGGATTTATTTTGCATTCATAAAAGTAATTGAGGCAAATCATGTCATGAATCTGAAGTTCAGTGACATAAAAGACTTTATGTTTTAACATGATAGATTTGGATAACCTGGAGCAACAATGAAGCGTCGATTAATTAATAATTCACATGAGAATAATATAAAAGAACTCGAAGATTATTTTAACAAATGAATTCTCATGTGATACTTGTGCTCAATGCAAGTTAGTACTGGACCTTCTTACATAAAGGTTAGTACTGAATCTCCATATTTCTTAGAAAGAATTCAATGAGATATTGGACCATACATCCACGTTTTAGACCATTTTGATACTTTGTTGTATTGATTGGTGCTTATACTAGATGGTCTTATGTATGTTTGTTTTCTACTAGAAATGCAGTATTTGTTAGACTACTTGCTCAAATAATAAAGTTAAGAGCTCAATTCTCCGATTATATAATCAAGAAAGTTAGTATTGATAATACTGTGAGTTTCATTCTAGAGCATTTAATAATTATTGTATGGCAATTGGGATTGAGATTGCACATTCAATTGCTCATGTCCATACCCAAAATAGTTTAGCTATATTTTTTATTAAACATCTTCAACTTATTGCTAGACCATTACTTATGAAGTCAAAACTCCCTCTGCTTGGGTTCATGGCATATTACATACCATGACATTGGTTTGTATTAGGCCAACGGCCTATCACCTACACTCTACCATGCGATTTGTTTTTTGTTGAGAACCCAATATCTCATTTATAAGATTTTGGTTGTATTGTTCAAGTCCCAATTGCACCCCCGCAACATACAAAAATGGGTCCCCAATGATGAACTGGAATATATGTCTCCTTCAATTATAAGGTACCTTGAACCTTTAATAGGAGACATATTCAATGCACATTTAGCATATTGTCATTTTGATGAAATGGCATATACAACATTAGGCGGGACAAAAATACATCCAGAAAAGTATAAAAGTGTTTCTTCTAATGAAATTACTCTCACATTATGATAAATGGGATAATCAATGTGAACAAGAAGTTGAACAAATGATTCATTTGTAAAAGGTTGAGAATCAACTACCGATACATTTGTTGGTACAAGAAAAGTGACACGAGCTTTTATAGCCGTTGTAGATGTCCCCCTAAGATACGTCAAACACATTATCATGAATCAAGTTCAGAAATTGGGAAATTTAGGGATTAGGGCAATTGGGAAAGGAGAGGAAATGAAAAGGGGATCGGGTTTAGTGGAAGGAGGAGAGTTTAATGTGGCACTGGTTCCGGTAGGTTAAACACAACAGCTAGACGGTTCCGGATGGAAGAAATGGGTTAGGATGATGGGTTGCCTTTTAATTAAGTAATTGGGCTTGTTTCATTTTGTGGTTAAGTGGACGGCCCAACTAGCATTAATATTATTAGAAGCCCAGTTTGCACTTTGATCCATTTATATTACTAGAGTAGAAATAGGAATATTAAGTTGTTATGCTTTCCGGTTTTGGGGGACGAAAACAGTAAACTCCAAATGGTCCCCTCCATGTGGTATTTGTGTATGATGCATGGGAATGAATAAATTAAGCATTACATCAAGAATATCTTTCTC
>BMAC01000730.1:158047-170532 GCA_014905375.1 Phtheirospermum japonicum | reverse complement strand
CTCCCTCCTCACATTTCTTATGCTGTTCTTAATTACAAACCCAGAAATTCAACACCAAAATTACAGAAAATAAGAAAAACGTTACAATATAAATGGGCTATAGGGGGATGAGTATATAAATTCAACACCATCATTGATGAATTTTTGGATGAACTACAGGGGGCTGAGTATTTCTCAAAAATTGATTTGAGGTCAAGTTATTTACAAATATTAATGAGGCCCGAGAATAGGTACCTTACAGCTTTCAACACTCATAATGGGCAATATGAGTTCCTAAAGATACCTTTTCGGCTGTGCAATGCACCTGCAACATTCCAGTCCTTGATGAACCAGGTTTTTCAACCCATGTTGAGGAAAACAGTCCTAGTTTTCTTTGATGATATTCTTATCTATAGCAGAACAAGGGAGGACCATTATAGGGATATGAAAGCAGTTCTATCTTTACTGAGGAAACATACACTCTATGCAAAGAGTAGCAAGTTTCACTTTGAGCAAAGACAGGTTGAGTATTTGGGACACATTATATCTAAAGAGGGAGTAGCTACTGATCCTAGCAAAATTGCTGGCATGGTGGACTGGCCTAGACCTACCAATGTCAAACAACTCATAGGGTTTCTTGGACTCACTGGTTATTAGAGAAGGTCTGTGCAGGGGTATGGATTGCTTAGCAAACCACTTACCAGTTTACTCAAAAAAGGGGGACTTTTGTGGTCTGAGAAAGCAGAACAGGCTTTCCACAATCTCAAGAGAGCAATGAGCATAGCACCATTATTGGCCCTCCCAGATTTTTCCAAACCATTCCTGCTGGAAACAGATGCAAGTGGCATTGGTCTGGGGGCTGTTCTCATACAGGATGGGAGGCCAATAGCCTATATGAGCAAGGCTCTATGCTTGAAAAATCAAGGGTTGTCCATATATGAGAAGGAATTCATGGCAGTGATGATGGCTATCCAAAAGTGGAGGCATTATTTGCAAGGATACAAATTTATCATCAAGACAGATCAGCAGGCTCTTAAACATCTATTGGACCAGAGAATTATGAACCCTATGCATCAAAAATGGATAACTAAATTATTGGTGTTTAATTATGAGATTCAGTACAAAAAGAGAGTAGAAAACAAAGTTGCAGATGCCCTTTCCAGGAAAGACCTCCCTGCTGGAATCAACTGTGGAATATCTACTGTCACTCCTACATGGATACAACATGTATCTTAGAGCTATTCATATGACCCATTTTTCACCAAGATTCTGGCAGCCAAGTCTTTGAACCCATAGACACATCCTGAATTTGAGCTACAGGGGGAGATCATTAAGTATAAAGGGAGGATAGGAGTGGGAAAGGACCCTACACTCAGGCACACTATCCAATCTGAGATGCATAACACAGCTTATGGTGGGCATTCTAGCATTATGGTCACTTACAAGAGGGTTAGTAGGGTCTTCCATTGGCCCCTCATGAAAAAAGAGGTAGAGAGTTAGGTTAAATAATATGATGTTTGTGCTAGGAGAAAAGGAGAGAACGGACCCTACCTAGGCCTACTACAACCACTTCCAATTCCCCATCAAGCTTGGACACATATCTCAATGGATTTTATTGAGGGATTGCCAAAATCAGCAGGAAAGGATGTAATCCTAGTGGTGATAGATAGGTTCATAGAATATGGACATTTCATAGCCCTAACACATCCTTACACAGCCAGTATAGTTGTTAAACTGTTTGTGGACTCTATCTACAAGTTACATGGGCAGCCATTGCACATTGTCAGTGACAGAGACAAGGTATTCACTAGTACCTTTTGGAAGGAGCTGTTTAAATCTATGGAACTCAACTAAGTTTTACATCAGCTTACCACCCTCAATCAGATGGTCAAACTGAGAGATTTAACCAGTGTTTAGAGAACTACCTATGGTGTATGGTGCAGCAAAACCCTAGAAACCGGGCAAAATGGTTAACTCTGGCAGAATCTTGGTATAACACCAACTACCACACTAGCTTACAAACTACCCCTTTTCAAGCTCTCTATGGTTATCAACCCCCCATCCACATTTTTTGAGACACATATACTCACCCAACTCCAAGACACAAATGAGTTCATACAACAGAGACAACAATTAACTCAAGACCTCAAACAAAACCTACTGCATGCACAACAGAGAATGAAATTCTTCTCAGATAAATAGAGAGCAGAGAGACAATTTGAGGTAGGGGATTGGGTTTATTTAAAGTTGCAGCCTTTCAGGCAAAATTCGGTGGTGCTAAGGAAAAACCTCAAATTATCAGCTAAGTACTATGGACCATACCAAGTCATTGAGAGGGTAGGGGAGGTTGCTTACCGGCTATTGCTCCCAGATGGCTCCCAGATCCATCCGGTCTTCCACGTGTCACTCTTGAAGAAGAAGCTCAGTCCCACGCTGCAGGTTTTGCCTACTCCAGACCTTTCTATCATGGATGAAGACGAAGAGTTCCTGGTTGCACCCAAGGAGTCAATAGGCCAAAGAGTGGTGCGAAGAAGAAGAGAAATGATACAGTAGTCTTTAATTACCTGGTGCAATGACGAACTTGAGCAATCTACTTGGGAGGATGAGAAGTATCTGCGCAGATGTTTCCCCAATTTTGATCCTTTGGGACAAGGATCTCAAGAGGGGAGGGGTATTATCATGAATCAAGTTCTGAAATTGGGAAATTTAAGGATTAGGGCAATTGGGGAAGGAGAGGAAATGAAAAGGGGATCGGGTTTTGTGGAAAGAGGAGAGGATGACGTGGCAACTGGTTTTGGGTAGGTTGAACCCGATAGCTAGATGGTTCCTGGTGGCAGAAATGGGTTTGGATGATGGGTTGCCTTTTAATTAAGTAATTGGGCTTGTTGCATTTTGTGGTTAAGTGGACGGCTCAACTAGCATTAATATTATTAGAAGCCCAATTTGCACTTTTATCCATTTTTATTACTAGAGTAGAAATAGGAATATTAAGTTGTTATGCTTTCCGGTTTTGGGGGACCAAAACAGTAAACTCCAAATGGTCCCCTCCATGTGGTATTTGTGTATGATGCATGGGAATGAATAAATTAAGCATTACATCAAGAATATCTTTCTCTCCAAGTCTCTCCCTCTCCCTCCTCACATTTCTTATGCTGTTCTTAATTACAAACCCAGAAATTCAACACCAAAATTACAGAAAATAAGAAAAACGTTACAATTGGTATCAGAGCCTTGATCCTCCACCATGGCAGAGATAACCCGTTTCAAGGACCTGCAGGAAGCCTATAAAAGGTTGGATCAGATTCTTCTAATTGAAGCTGCAAAAAGAGAAGCATTACATCAAAAATATCTTTCTCTCCAAGTCTCTCCCTCTCCCTCCTCACATTTCTTATGCTGTTCTTAATTACAAACCCAGAAATTCAACACCAAAATTACAGAAAATAAGAAAAACGTTACAATATAAATGTCTTACAATTAAACTTCAAAGATTGTTGTATGGCTTAAAGCAATCTAGAAGAATGTGGTACACTTAGCGAATATTTATAGAAAGAAGGATATAAGAATGATAGTATTTGTCCTTGTATTTTCATAAAGAAAATAATTAGTAGATTTTCAATTATAATGGTTTATGTTGATGATTTGAATTTAATTGGAACTTTCTGAATAGCTCAATAAAACCGCAAAATACTTGAAAAATGAATTTGAGATGAAGAATTTGGAAAAAAAATCTCTAGGTTTGCAAATTCAGCATGTCCCTGGAGGAATATTTGTTCATCAATCTTCATATACAAAAAAAAAAAGTATTAAAGCACTTTTACATGGATAAAGTACACCCGCTAATATCATCAATGGTCATAGAAACTAGAAGTATGTATAAATCCTTTTCAACCAATTGAAGATGGGGAGGAGATACTTAATTTTGAAGTACCATATCCTAGTACAATTGGTGAATTATCTTATCTTGCTAATTGCACTAGACTAGACATAGATTTTTTAGTAAATCTCCTTAGGAGATATATTTCATCACCCACTTTAAGACATTAGAATGGTGTTAAGCACGCTCTGAGTTATCTACAGTTCACCATCGATCATGAATTATATTATTCGGAAAATTATTGAGACTCTTTAGTGGAACATATAGATGCATGTTACCTCTCGAATCAACATAAATCTAAATCACATATAGGCTATGTATTTACATGTGGAGGAACTACTGTATCTTGGATATCTGTGAAGCAAACTTTAATAGATAAGTCTTCAAATCATTCTAAACTCATTGTAATCCATGAAACTAGTCGAAAATGCGTATGGTTGAAAATATGGCACATCACATTCAAGAGTCATGCATATTAAATTGACAAAGGATAAACCGACTATATTATATGAAGACAATGCAACGTGCATCACAAAACACAGAGAATAATATATAAAAGGTGATAGGATAAAATATATATCTCACATATTCTTCTACACACATGATCTCCAAAAGAGTGGCCGCATAGTTATATAATAAATTTGCTCAAGTGATATTTGACAAAACTATTCGCGTCAATCATTATTTAGAAGATCGGTAAACAAGATTGGCATGTGTCAACTTAAAGATCTATAGTGATGGTTTTCAAGGGGAATAACAATATACTCTTTTTTCTACGATCAGGTTTTGTCATATTTGGTTTTTTTGCCAATGTTTTAACAAGGCAGCAAACTTAAGACCATTCAAGGGAGAGCGTTGTAATTAACTATATATAATAATTATGTATAATCACTACAAGAATTAAGTGTAGTATGAAGGACAAAATTCATTCCAATATATGATGTTATCCTTAGTTTTGCTCTATTGGTACGACAAGTCGTTCCAATAATATTGTTCCTATAAACATCTGTCTGCATATCTAGTCATTTCTGCAACTTAAATACCAACAGGCACGACTTGTCCTTCCAATTTTGTCTATACCATAAATAGAAAGAAATCGTTGGTGTTACACATTGGCCCGACCGAACCTAGCCCACCGCCGGCCCACCAAGCCTGCTCATTAAACCTTTTAAATTCCCCGAAATAAAGTCAATAGAATTCGAACTCCCGGACCTCAAGGGTGTATGAGAGGAGCCTCATCGTTGGGCCATCTAAGAGAGATGTAAGATCTTTTTTTATTTTTTATATTTGTTGTATATATTAGTTAAAGTTACAAATTATGTTTATAAATTATTGTTTAAAAGTGTATTAAAATATATATAATATTTATATAAAATATATTATATTTATTAAATTAACATAATAATATATTTAGACAACAACAATAAAGAATTAGAAAAAACTTATATTAATTGTATTTTTTTATAAAAACACTTATTATAACTATTTATAAATAATGATATTATAAATATATTATTATTATTTAAAAGTGTTTTATAATTATATAAAATATATTGAAAATTATATTATATATATAATTAAAATATAGTATTTTTAGATAGTAACAAGTAAAAATAGAAGAAATTTACAAAACTTTGTATTAATATTTTACAATTTATTTATTATATATTATATTTTACATTTATAAAAAATATCCCTTTAACTAATTGTATATATTTATTAATTATTCTATATTATTATTAAATTCAATGAGATGTGAGAATTAGGCAGCAGTATTGTAAATTGAATGAGTTTGGTAATATTTTGGGAGGTCTATTTTTTTGTTTTAAGAATTTTTTGCTCCAATCTACATTAACTCACTCCCTGGGCATTTGCTTGTTGGTTGGTTAGAATATAAATTGGTGTTTTATTGGCACGTCCTTGATATTAATAGGGGCGATATGCTAATATGTTGGTGTTCTGGTTGGCACAACTTTGATATTTATAAGGGCGACATATATCGTTCCAATATGTAATCCGACCTACAGTTTTCTACTAATGAATGGCGTGCCTATATGTCTTCACTATACGAATGATATAAATATTCTTGCAGTTTATCATTCCAATTAGCCTCAATTCTTCTATTATGTAATTTGACCTACATGTACAACTAATGAATAACGTGCCTATATGTCTTCACTATATGAATGACATAAATATCTTTTCAATTTATCGTTCCAGTTAGCCTCAATTCTTATAGTGAATATAAAGGATCTCTCTACTCTTAAATCCTAATTTTGTACCTATAAACTCAAATCCTCATGATAAAACTAGTTTTGACCATTCTCTTCTATTTTCTCTACTTTTATATAACAATAACAACAATAGAATTTCGTCTATCTTCTCTACCTTTATAATAATAACAACAATAAATGCTTGTGTTTTATTATTTATTTTTTTTAAAGTGCAATAATTACTTAGTTCAATATTTAATAATTAATATCTACTCCGTAAATATATAGCACACAATCCCTAATAAGTGCTTTTTTATGTTGTCATGCTAATTATCGATGCATATGTGGTGACTAACTACAATTTATGAAGGAATGTTCTGATAAAATTATACAATTGTAGTAGCGGAAATGTATTACTATTGTACAGTCTTTTTGTTATTAAATAATGTAAGTAGTGAAAATCTCCTATGTCATCACTTATACTACACGGTAGGAGTGTAATCGGGTCGAGGCAAGTCGAACATTGTTAGGATCGAACTCGATATCAAAACTCAAAACTCGAGCTCAAACGAGCTCAATTTTTTTAAGTTTGAGCTCGGTTCATTTGAAAACTCGGCAAGCTCGAACTTGACTCGACTCGATTAAAGTTACATAATATTAATAAAAAAACCTAAAATAAAATACTTAATATTAATTGTTATTATATATTTAGGGTATATATGTAAATAAGTAAGTATAATAAGAATAAAATGATAAGTTTATCAAAACTCGATTAGGCTTGCGAGCCTATCGAGTCGATTATCACTAAACTCGAGTTCGAGCTCGATACATACTCGAATAGCTTGGGCTCGAGCTCGAGTCGATTTCAAACTTTTTTTGAGTCGATTTTTAGTAGCACACGAGTCGACTCGTCTCACTTACACCCCTATTACAAAGTATGCTTCCCAAACAAATCTACTGTTTCTTGCGATAACATAATGTTTCAATAAATATTAATATTTCTAATGTGTAAAATCATATTTTAATTAAACAACTATATGTTTTGTTTTCTGAAAAGTGTGACTGTTTACTTTGAAAGTATTTATTTGGAAAATATATCGTCAATTTCAACCGCACAATATTGATGACCATAATACACAATAAAAAACGTTGTTTGCTGATGGGCGGATCCATTAATAAACCCGTCAGCATTTATAAAATATTATTAAAAAATAATTAAGTCAGCTCAGCCCAGCCGCCCCCAACCCAGCCCAACCCGCGTCAATTTAAGTCCTACATATGGTATGGGTGAGACTCGAACCCGCGACCTAGAGGAGCGGTGTTACCGTTTTACCAAGTCACTTACATGTAAGAGTTTATATATTTTTAAAATATATTAGATATTTATTTATAATTAATTATATTATATTTATAAATGTAGATTACGTTTATGAATAATGATATTGTAAATACACAATATTATTATAAATATTACATATATATATATATATATATAGTTATATAATTATTTATAAATAATTATAAATATATATTATTTCATAATATATATTATTAACTATAAATATATATAATAATGTATATATTTATTATATAAATTATATTATATATATATATATATAATATATAATATATATTATATAATATATAATATATTATAAATATATATTATTAATTTAAATATATATTATTGTGTATATATATTATTTATAATATATGATATAAATATAAATAAAATGATATATAATTATTATAAATATATAATATTATTTATAATATATAATAATTATATTATATTATAAATTATAATATATTATATTTAATTTATATAAATTAATTAATTATGTATATTATATTATATTTATACATAATTAATATAATTATGTATTTTTGAATAATTAATTAATTATATTGAAATATATAATATTATTTTAAAATG
This sequence comes from Phtheirospermum japonicum, assembly GCA_014905375.1. NCBI lineage: Eukaryota > Viridiplantae > Streptophyta > Magnoliopsida > Lamiales > Orobanchaceae > Phtheirospermum > Phtheirospermum japonicum. The sequence continues at coordinate 162,530 of BMAC01000730.1, read as the reverse complement.
TATATATATATAATATTATAATTTATATATTTATATTTAATTTATAACTTTAAATATATTATATTATATACTATATATCATATATATATATTATATAATATATATATATATATATAAACTATATATTGCTGACGGCTTGTTGCCCGTTAGCATTATTTTTATTTTTTTTAATATTGTTGACGAGTATAGGCCATCAACAAATTGCTGATGGCTTATGCTCGTCAGCATACTGTTGGGTTGTGGAGCGTGAAGTACTGTACATCAAAACCCTCATCCACGGCGATCCAACTCGCCGGTGTGTTGGCGGAGGGTTGCAGGGGGCAGCGCCCCCTTGCTATCGGGGGTTTAGGGGCTGGTCCCTGAGCCAAAAAATTTTGGGGTATTTTAGGGAGTTCGCGTAAAATTATAACTAGGGTTTTCTTGTTATAAATAGCCTGACTGTGTAATTTTAAACCTATCTCAGAATTATTATAGTACAAACTCCTGGCTTGGCAGCGCCCCCAGACGTAGTCAGAATCTCTCTCTGGCGAACTAGGTAAAAAATTTCTTATGTCGTTTTATTGTTTCTCTTTTTTATCATATTACTTCTTATCCTAACAACTGGTATCAGAGCCAGGTTCGGTGAGAATATGATGGGTGACGAAAAATCGCCAATTGAGAAGTTTGACGGAACAGATTACGGGTTCTGGAAGATGCAGATCGAGGATTACCTGTATGATAAAGATCTATATCAACCTCTGGGTATGAAACCAGAGGCCATGAAAGAGGACGAATGGAAATTGTTGGACAGAACGGCGATGAGCGTGGTGCGCTTGTCGCTATCCAGAAATGTCGCTCTCCACACAACTAAGGCGAAAACTACGAAAGAGATGTTAGAGACGTTATCAGAGATGTACGAGAAGCCATCGGCAGCGAACAAGGTTCATCTAATGCGACGTCTTTTCAACCTAAAGATGTCAGAGGGTACTGCGGTTGCTGACCATCTCAACAAGTTCAAAATGATACAAGCCCAATTGAGCTCGGTTGATATTGATTTTGATGATGAGGTCCAAGCCCTAATTTTACTGTCCTCTTTACCAAAAAGTTGGAGCGGAACGGTTACCACTGTTAGTGCTTCAGCGGGGAAGAAGAAGATGAAGTTTGACGAAGTTAGAGATCTGATTATTAGTGAAGAAATTCGCAGAAGAGAATCGGCATAACTTCAGGGTCAGGTTTGAGTACAGATAATAGGAGGCGATCACAATTAAAGGGTGAACTTAATCGAGGTAGATCAAAATCAAGGGGCAAAAGCAAGCCAATAAAGGATAAGAGTGAGATCAAGTGTTGGAATTTTGACGAGTTAGGTCACCACCAAAACCAGTGAAAAGCACCATTGAAGAAGAAGGACAACAAATCAGCTAACACAACAACAGAAGATATTGCAGACGCACTTATTTTGAGTGTGAGCAGTCCATTAGAATCGTTGGTTTTGGATTCAGGTGCATCGTTTCATTCTTGAAGTAGTGCTGAGGTCATGGAACAATATACGTCTAGAAATTTTGGGGAGTTTTACCTTGCTGATGATGAGCCGCTAAAAATTGTGGTACAAGGATAGGATGGGTGCACCAGATGCTGAAAGTGCAGGTACTCAGGTTGTAGAGTTAGGTATTTCTAAATCAGGTGGGAGCAAAGCAGTTCAGAATGACCAGGAGGTTGTTGAGGCTGAGCTGAGAACACCACCAGTTCTGTTGAGAAGGTCTAGAAGAGTGCGAGGATCACCAGATAAGTTCACACCATCAAATTACTACTTGTTGCTGACTGATGGTGGTGAGCCTCAAAGTTACGCAGAGGCTGCACATGGTAAGACCAGAAGAAAATGGAGGCTTGCCATGGATGAAGAGATGGACTCCTTGATGTCCAATGACACTTGGGATCTTGTTGATCTCCCAAAAGGAAAGAAGGCGCTGCATAATAAGTGGGTCTACAGAATTAAAGACGAGGCTGATGGGAGCAAGCGTTACAAGGCAAGGCTGGTTGTGAAGGGATTTCAGCAGAAATATGGTATTGATTATATAGATGTTTTTACTCCTGTTGTAAAACTAACCACTATTCGAATGGTTTTGAGTGTGGTTGCTGCAGAGAACTTACTGTTAGAGCAGATGGATGTAAAAACAACTTTTCTCCATGGTGATTTGGAGGAAGACATATATATGAACCAACAAGAGGGATACTTGTCGAGAGGTAACGGCAATCTAGTGTGTAAACTGAAAAAGAGCTTTTATGGTTTGAAACAGGCTTCGAGACAGTGGTACAAGAAGTTTGATAAGTTCATGCTTGATATTGACTTCGTCGGATGCAATGTTGACCATTGTTGCTACTTCAAGAGGTTTGATGATAGTTATATCATATTATTGTTATATGTTGATGACATGTTCATAGCAGGTTCTTGTGCTCGAGAAGTGGATAGATTGAAGAAGCAATTTTCAGAACAGTTTGCTATGAAAGACCTTGGAGACGCCAAGCAGATTTTGGGTATGCGGATTACTCGAGACTTTGTGGGAGGAAAATTGTACCTTTCCCAAGCAGAGTACATCGAGAAGGTGTTGAAAAGATTCAATATGGAGAATGCCAAGCCAGTGAGTATCCCGCTAGGTAGTCATTTCAAACTATCTAGCAAAGAGTCTCCTAGAAGTGATGAAGAGCGTGCCTATATGCTGAGGGTTCCCTACGCTTCAGCAATTGGTAGCATCATGTACGCGATGGTGTACACGAGATCAGACATTGCTCATGCGGTGGGAGTAGTTAGTCGTTTTATGAGCGATCCGGGTAGACAACACTGGGAAACAGTGAAGTGGGTCCTTAGGTACTTGAGAGGTACCAAAGAGAGAGCCCTATGTTTTGAGGGCAAAGGCGTTGAGCTTGCAGGATACACTGATGCAGACTTAGCATCGAGTGACCTTGACAAAAGGAGAAGTACTACCGGGTACATTTTTACTTTGGGTGGTACAGCGATATCTTGGGCTTCTAAGTTGCAGAAGGTTGTGGCTCTATCTACCACAGAAGCAGAGTATGTAGCAGTGACAGAGTCTAGTAAAGAGATGGTATGGCTGCAAAATTTCTTGGGTGAGTTGGGGAAAGAGCAGAAAAATGGTATCCTGTACAGTGATAGTCAGAGTGCTATTTTCTTGGCTAAGAATCCAGCATTTCATTCAAGAACAAAGCACATTGAGTTGAAGTATCACTACATACGCTATCTCTTAGAGGAGAAGATCTTGCAGAAGATTCGTGGAATTGACAATCCTGCCGATATGTTGACTAAGGTTGTGACCTTGGAGAAGTTGAAGCTATGCATGGCTTCAACTGGGCTTGGAACTTAAGAGGAAGGCTTGGCGCTGCTGAAGTTATGAGTTACATTGAGAAGATGTAGAGATGGTTACACTCGAGATCAGTCTCCAGGTGGGAGATTGTTGGGTTGTGGAGCCTGAAGTACTGTACATCAAAGCCCTCGTCCACGGTGATCCAACTAGGGTTTTTAGGGAGTTCGCGTAAAATTATAACTAGGGTTTTCTTGTTATAAATAGCCTGGCTGTGTAATTGTAAACCTATCTCAAAATTATTATAGTACAAACTCCTGTCTTGGCAGCGCCCCCAGACGTAGTCAGAATCTCTCTCTGACGAACTGGGTAAACAATTTCTTGTGTCGTTTTATTGTTTCTCTTTTTTATCATATTACTTCTAATCCTAACACATACTGAACCGTAAGTAATTCGTCAGTATGTGCTAATGGCTTGTTGCCCATCAGTATATCCCAAATTCTTTTTGTGATAGCTTTCTGTAACTATATTTTTCTTCTGGTGTACAAATTTAATTTGTTTTTTCGAAGGATTTGCTTGCTATACACAGGCAATTTCATATACAGAAGGACAATTGTTAAATATTTTCTAAACCGCATAGTTTTGGTAATTGAGTGTGAGGGTGTGAGTTCAATTGAATGCAATGTGATGTTGAAATTTGATGCTTTAAATCTTTTTCATTTTAGTATTTTCTCTCACTTTTGTTTTCTCTACTTTCAATGAAGTGTGTAAGTTGTAACTATCACGAAAAACTAATATTGATGTTGATATACTTAAAAGAAAGTTACAATCCCACGTAATCGTCTAATTTTAATAATTACGAGTTAAAATATAATATATGAAAACTGAAAATCACAAAAGTTACCCTTATATTGACGAGTGTTTCATTTAAAGTAGTATGTAGCGTTTGCGACACATGCCGACGCAAATAAAGTGTTCGCACACAAACCAGTGGTGGCCCTGATGTAGGTTATAGAGGGCGACCGCCGGGCCACCGGAATATTCAAATTTTTAGGGGCCTATTTTTTATATTCTTGTTGCTGATTATTTTTTATTTTAATACTTTTAAAAAAAATTCAAATTTATCTGTATTACATTTATATCCCAAAATCTGTCTTTAAGATGAGAAAAAAAATATTAATTAAGGATTA
>BMAC01000730.1:138468-155427 GCA_014905375.1 Phtheirospermum japonicum | reverse complement strand
CCTGGATATATAATTGCACTGTGCAATATTAAATCTAAGTTCAGGATTAGTCCCTAAGTTCACATATAATGACGGGGTTCTCATTTGAACCCAATCCTATATATATGTGTGTGTGTGTGTGTGTGTGTGTGTCATATGTAGTGATTTTTAATTTTAGCCACAAAATTTAAAATGACTTTTATTTAGAATTGTAGAAAGTATTTATATAATTATAAAGAACCGTAAATATATATATATATATATATATATATATATATATATATATATATATATATATATATATGTATGTATGTATGTATCACCTATATAATAAACCAAAAGATTTATATCATACGTGTTTGCTTAGGAAGCTTCGGGGTAATATGTAATTTTCTGGTGGTTTGGATACTTGGCGAATTTTGGAGGTTTGAAAACTTACTAAATATAAGAATTCTAATATCTACCTAATTTATTATATTTCTTTTTATTATATTTTTTCTAACTTAATTTTTTTTTTATTTGCCTAATTTAATTTTTGTTATTATTATATTTTGTTTAATACAATATTTGTTTTATTCTCCTAATATAAATATATAAGAAGGCATTTATAATTAGAAAAAAAAATTAAATTACTTATCTTAATTAAAAGATAAATGGCTTATATGATAATGTTAATTATAAAAAAAATAAAATATTTTTTAATAATCTAAATAAGTTTTATTTAGAATAAATTTTAAAATAATTTTTTTCTTCGGAATTAATATATATAATATTACTAAATTACGAGTTACTAGAAATAATCTAAGTATGTAACTAAATAATATTAATGAATTCAATTTAAATATAAATTTATAAATTTATATAATAATAATTATTAAATATTAATTAAACACCAGTACAATACGAAATAGGTTGAGTTTATGACATCTTTTGAATTTGTCTAAGTATGTAACTAAAGATTAAAATATTAAAATATAAAAATATTTAATAATAATTGATTAATATAAATTAGAGATGGCTTGAGCGTGTACAAGTTTTGAATTCATTTAAGTATGTAAATATGAAATTATTAACGAGTTTAGTCTAAACATTAAAATAAAAATTATTTAACAATAAAAATTAATAGTTAATAAATAGTAACTATCCAATCTGCACAAGACACGAGCAGAGATATCTTTTGAATTTTTTTTACATTTAGATTTAAAACTCTATAATGATCAGAACTATTTTTTATATTTATTTTTTAATAAATCTCGTGTAACACACGGGTGTTAAAACTAGTATATATATATATATATATATATATATATGGCAAACACTTGTGTGAGGCCAAATTAACGAGTTATGATCCGTTAGACCATCTGACTAGATATTATAATGTATTGGTGTTTGTACTGTGATATATTGGTTTTTGTAATGAAAGTATTATTTTTTCATAAATCTCTGACCCGTTATATAATGTATTGATTTTTGTATTATGATATATTGATTTTTTATTATAATGTATTGATTTTTGCACTATAATGTATTGATGTGAAATTTTGCCTAACGGATGATCCGTTAATCTGGCCTAATAAAAGTGTTGTCCATCCTCTATATATTAATGTAAAGTTCTCCTAACTTATGTGTCTACTTTGCATGCTTCGTTTGGAAAATAAAAAATATATTGCTTTAGTTGCTTATGTGTCATTCGAGTTAATACCTACATGATTTAATATTTTCTTTTTATCGTATCTTGACTAATTTAATTTTTTCTTTTTATTAAATTTTGCCTAATTTATTTTTTTTTTCTTTTATTGTATTTTGCCTAATTCAATATGTTCTTTTTATTTAATTCAATACACTCATTTTATTCTCATAATATAAAAATATAAATAAGTCATATATAATTAGTAAAAAATATCTAAATTAGTTATTTTGAGTAAAAAAATAAATTACATATGAAATAATTTTACTTACAAAAGAACTTAATTATGAAAGTAATTAAATAAGTGATATTTAAGAAATAATTTTAAGAGTTAATATATGAGAAAACATGTTTGAACGTAGAATATCCCTTAAGTTTGACTTTAACCCGAAAGATTATGTTGTCCTGTATCTAAGATCGCATCCAACTACTTTTACTAGCGTATATTTTACTCTACTCCACTTCTTTTGATTAAAAGCAAAGAACATGCACAAATCAATAAATCAGAATTACTAACTTAAGTTAATCAAGGAAAGACATAAGTAAATCGAATAAAAAGTGTAAATTAATATTAAACATTCAATCCTTAATCACAAGGATAAATATAGGGTTCATCTCATTCAAATGTTTGAGAGTTTAGTGCATAATAGAATCAAAGGCAAAATAAACTAAAAGATGAAAAAGAAAGAAATCATCTTTTTATAAGTCTTTGTCTTCAAAATAAATATAATCGGCTTCCCTTGTGAATCATTGATGCATGTGAGATTTCTTCCGAAACTCCTTCGATCTCTTCTCTTTTTTTCCCCAAATATTTAGAAGAAAGTTATAAAACTCTTTTGGAACACCAACATATCCAATAACTCTATCTTCAATTTCAACACTTAAAAGAAATAAATCTAACTTTATAGAGTAAATAAATTATGAAAAACTCCATATATCAGGCAAGCTTGAACAAATGAAATTTAGATAGTTAAAATAATTAATTTATAAAATGCTATCCCATTCGTATCACCGCATCTCTCCAACCTATCGTCTTCCAAATTATAATATTTGTTGTTAATTGGTCACATCTAATCTAATGTTTCACGATTAATTTAACCAAATAGAATAAGAAGTGGAACAAGAATTGGAATATAAACTCTCATCTCGTACAGAATAGTGTCACACCTATGCTCTTGCAAATAGTCAACTTTCACAAACGCTAACTTTTTGCATTACCAATTAATTACTTACCAATTAGCTTGCTACACCATGTTAATGACCCGAGTTCAAATGAGCCTTAGCTATTGGTCCGAGTATCGAGTACAGATTTTCGCTGGTTTTTCAATGGCGGCGAAGAAAGCTTCACATTGGCTAATGAATAAACAGACAGGTGTTAGCAGCCACTACATGATAGAAAAGAAAAAAGTAAACGCTTCACATCACTGAAGCACGTTGCAACTTAACAACTTTCTCGAGGGAATCTTGTCAAGAGACATTGCTATCTTCAACTAGAGCGTATTTCTTGAGGATTGCAATAGTCTCCTCCTTGGCACTAACAACACAAATAAGTGAATAAATAAAATCGCAACACAACTTTAGATAGATAGACAGACAGATAGAACTCAAAATCAGAGAATATACGTTAAATATATACTGACCTAGATGCAGGCCTTAGAAAATGACAGAAGAAAAGATAAAACAAACTCAATGGGTTTTGGGGGCATGGATTAAAAAAGTGTTTTTAATTGACAATTTTAAGCATAAAAAGTTCGTCTGGCTAGTTTTAGCAGAACCCTCAACTATGTTATCCTTATATTAAAAAACATTAGGAAAATACAAAATTGTCGTTTGTACAAGATATAAACCTTTTTTTGTTTTTAATGCTAGATTTTGAAGTTGTGAACATTGCGAAAATATGACAACGATATAGACGAACATGACGTTCTGTTTGGTTAGCTTAAGCAGGTAACAAAAACAGAACGTCGTGTTTTCCTATATCTTTGTCATTTTAAAGTGTAATATATTCCATTACACTTTTTAATTATTCTTTAATTTAGTCAAGGTCTAATGAGATCTACCCAAGAAAGAGTTGGATGTTTACCTTCCAGGCCTTAGAATCTTGTACTGCCCTAGCTTAGAAAGGTCCACCACTGTTGACCCTGCGCGGCCAGATGGAAGCACACCACCATTGTAGATGTAGGCACAATGATCCCACAGGTTCTCAAAGTCTTTCACATCTACACTACTAGGCTGCCCACTGAGGTTCGCACTCGTGAGGGCCAGGGCACTTTCGGAACCGCGGGCAATTAACCTGATGAAACTAGAATCAGGCACTCGTACACCTATGCTATCCAGTCCGGGATTTAGAGACTTCTCAAGGATACTCGACTCCCCTGAAACATATTGATAAAAAAAATTCGGATGACATCAAACATAACAGGAAAAAAAAAAAGAAGAAGAAGAAGAAGAATAAACTCTGTTTGCGATTGCATCAGTATCTGGGGTCGTGTGATAAGATGGAAAGAGCATGAAACTCAATCTATATAACAAAATAGGACACCAAGAAAAATAAAAACAGAGCATAAACAAGGTAGGCACACACGCTAACCTTTAGGCACGTCCCCTAAAACTAAAATTAGAATTAAATTAAAATTTAAAAAAAAACAAAAAAAAACAAGGATACGTCAACTAAAACGATTAGCAAGTAAAGAGCTTAACAACCTCGTCTTAGCACGACTGTGACAGGCCCTGGGAGAAGAGCATCAAGCAACCCACGAGGCAAGTGGTCAGTAGTTGCGAAACGTTGTATATCCTCAACATCGGAGACACAAATTGCAAGAGGACTAGTATATTTACGGCCTTTGATCTCATATATTCGCTGAACTGCTTCCATCGAGCTAGACCTCAGCAGCAACCATAGATAAACCTTCATTCAGCCACCACATCTAATACTATAACATATCGAAATCTCATTACAACAAGCCACCCCAAAAATGACTTATTGCCTTTTTAATTCGTTAAAACAAGAAAATTTATCATGGAAACGTCTAATAAGTCATCACCAACGCATATCAATTATTAAATAAACCATTTCGCTTATAACTAACTATAAAGACACTGGATAACCCATTATCACACAAAAACAAATGCATAGATTAAAAGATGGTAACAGTCCAAGAAGAACAGAGTAACTGAGAGTTTGTGGTGAAATTGTACCAAGCATCACAAGAAAAGCCATAGAGTGTATCGGTTGGCACGGCAATTACTTTCCCAGCCCTTACAGCCTCAATAGCTTCGGAAGCGTGATCCTCCGTCGCAGGCCGCACTAAACCCATTTTAGCATCCTCCACAGTCATCCTTCTAGCACACACCCCTCCAATATACCTCCGGCTTCGCAAAGTGTTCACAGACTGCAGCCTTTGAACCCCTTTAAGCCAAACAAACATTTAATCAAAAAGCGTTCAGTGCATATTTAAGAAAAAAGAAACGGACTAGGGATAAAGAAGAGCAAGTTAACAAAAAAATTTTGTTAGTCACAACTGAAGGAGGAGGAGAAACCTGTGGAGCTTTCAAAGAAAGGGGTGAAAAAGAAGAATGGCAGCGTTTGTGGGCGGACTAGTTTTGTCGGGACGATAGTTTTCATCAGACTTGTGAGTTGTGTGTCTTTTACTGCTAACTTATCTTAAGCCCTGTTCTTTTGGAAGAGAAACTCATAAACAGCTGGCATACCATATTGATAATTATTTACAGAAATTAAATTATCCCTCTGGTGTGTAATATGACCAGATAGTCAAATTGAGTAAAGTCATTAAGAATTATTAATTTGGTGAGTTATTGAATAAAAAAAATAATAATGTATTAATTTATATGTATTTATGCATTGCAAGTTGTTATCGTCACTATAAATTTCAGTGAACGAATAACATAATTAATTTAAAAAAAAATGGATGAACCATTAAATGATAATGACAATAAAAGATGTAAAATCTAATAAAGAATACCAATTATAATAAGTCTCTTAAACTACTTTAAGAAAATAACACAATCCTAGAAGATGTTGACTGTTGAGAATATTTTGTTAGGATCACTGATGAAATTGAAGGTGATAATTCTACTAAAGAACCTCATTTTAGATTGAAGCTCTTAACGACGACATAGAATAATTTTCATTGAGGTGTGAGAAAAAACCACACAAGAAATTTTTGTTATATTGTGAAAAGTAAATGAAACACGAGGTGGCATTCTCATCGTTACATGTTGCTGAGGCTGAGGCGCACGATTCATAGTTTCGTATGGTTAAACCCTAGCTGATTCAATTAGCCTAAGTTATTTATTATTATTATTATTTTTAAATATTATGCCTATGAAGTTGAACACATAGAGAGACACAAACAAATTCCAAATTAAATTTGTTTAAAAAGATGTGACTGAAGACTTTTGTCCAAAACCAGTTATTAGATTCAATTGTGTCGAAGAGTTGAGGAATCATCAAGTTTCCGCATGAACATAATGCCAAAAAATGCTAAATAAATCAGTTTGTGATCTCTTATTGGTCTTTCGTTCAAACTCATATACAAATAAAAGCAGAATCGAGATTCCAATTCATCAGAAAGAGAGATAAATAAAATTATAAAAAAAAGGATTCTTACCGATATGATTGAGCAGCGCCGCAGACTGAGGTGGCCGGCTCACGGCGTCGGCGGCGAGTGGGGGTGACGGTAGGTTTTTTGGCTTGTAAATTGCAGTTAGGACAGATAAGGAGAGCACCACGGTTTTCGAACTACAGCTTTTGTTCCCTGTTCTCTTGGGAAATTGCGAACTCGTGGGATCAGGAATGACCATGGGTAGGGTCGGGTATATTTACTGGACCCGCCCGTCCAACTCACGGAGTACATAATAACTAGATGTGTTGAACCGGTTAATAACCGGTCGGTTTATTAACCGACGGTTAAATTAATCGTAACCTAACCGGCTAAGAATTGGTTAAGGTTACGGTTAAATCGGAAAATCGGCGGTTAACTGCCGATTTTTTTTTTTAAAAGGAAAGCAGTCGATTGACTACTGGATCGACTGAAGGACAAAAACTCTAGGTTTTGCGAAGGGCAGTCGATCGACAGAAAAGCACCCGATCGTTTTTTTTTTTAATAAGTTTAAAAAAAAGAACTTGATTTTAATTCTAATATTAGAAGTTAAAATTTAATTTTAACTTTTAATATTAGAATTAAATTGCCTACGTATCCTCGAAAAGGCAAAGTCCACGTAGTTCGATTTTATTTTTTTTTTGAAAAAAACAAGTTAAGAAAAATGACTTGATTTTAATTGTAATATTAGAAGTTAAAATTAAATTTTAACTTTTAATATTAGAATTAACTTGCCTACGTATCCTTGTAAAAGAATCAAAGTCCATGTAGTTCTTATACTTACCTCGCTTACCTGCTTACCTATTTGTCGTTGTTGTTGCTTCCCGAAATTGTATCGTAATAGTCGCTCTCTTCATCTTCATCCAATTTCATTTCTTGTTCTCGTTTCTCGGCATTGACCCAATCATTTATCAACATTTGATTTTCAAGATTTTTGGGTAACAGCACCGACCGGCGTTTATCTAACAAAAAGCCTCCCGTGCTGAATGCCTGTTCAACAAAAAATGTTGAAACAGGCACGGCGAGAACTTGGCAATCCTAGAGAGTGTAGGAAAAATACTGACCATTTTCGACCAAAACTGCACAAGATCGTTAGTAATACCATCGGGCTTTTTTGAAACCGAACTCGGTTCAAAAGCCCCTAAATAACTATCTAATTCCATTGGTCGACTAGCACTAGCCCGTTGTCGTTTTCGCTTAGTATCCTCAAGCAACCTCGTATATAGGGTTAGAGCTTGTCGAGGGTCGTTGTGGGGGAAGGGGACCCATTAACATAACTAGAAGATTCATTGTAATCTTTAAAAAGTAGAATTAAAGATTGGTGTGCTTGGTGAGCAACACTGAGAGGGCTAGAAATTCCAATATTTGAAGCTTCTAAAAAAGGTCCTAATGCATCGTAATAAACTGTAAGTAAATTTTATAAACCCTCCATCCGATAATTCGGGTCTAAAATCTTTGCAATCAAAAAAACGTCAGGAATGTAAAAAAAATATTTGACCCATTTACTCAACATACTAGCAATACATTCACCTAATTCAGAATTATCAAGTAAAGCAGTACTAACAAGTACAATTTCAATACATTGATCAACAAGTAGCGTGGAGGTAGGATAATAAACACCGGATAAAATTACGGTGACGTCGTTAAAATTTTTTAAAAGGGACATCATATTATAAAAATCATCCCACATATGCGAAAATAAAAAGAAATCGACATCTTGATTATAAAAAAATGCACACAATGCATCTCTATATTCAAAAGAATCATTAAGCAATTTATAAGTAGAGTTCCAACGATTTGACACATCAATTGCAAATATTTTTGGATGCAAATCATTGGTTTGGCAATATTTTTGCCATTTTGTTTGAACCGAATCATTTTACGTAGATAATATATCGCACTCCTAATCGGTTGAATTTTATATTTAAAAATATTTAAACCATCTTGAAGACATAAATTCAAAATATGACAAATGCATTTAACATGAAAAAAATTTGCCGCCAATAGCGGGTTGACAAAAAGCTTTTAACATATCTAAACTAGCCATATTAGCGGCGACATTATCAAATAAAATTGAAAAATTCTGTTACCTAAATGATACTCGGACAAAACAGTGGCTATTTTGCGCGAAATATTCACCGCAGTATGCTGAATATCAAACTCTCTATATGCAATTAAACGTTTTTGCAAAGTTTAAGAATTATCGACCCAATGGCAAGTAGTTCCCATATAATTATGATTATGAAAGGAATCCGTCTAAATATCCGAACATATAGAGACACTATGAGACAAACTTTCAAATATTGAAATTAAATTCAACTTATATTCACCAGCCATTTTTTCAATATCGCGAGTCAATTTATTTCGTGAATCCTAGTGCTAGATGGATTAAATGCACCCCTAGTATAATCTTCATAATGATTACTATGCGCATGATTAAAAGGAAGACCCAAAACGAAAATAAATTTTGCAACAAACTTTCTATGACCACTTTCGGTATATTGATATAAACTAGAAGAACTCGTACCTTGGCCGCCGGTCCCGCCGCCAGCAGTAGACGAAGATGATAAGTTTAGTTGTGTTTGAGAGCTTTCCACGCAGTATTTGTCGGGATGCTTCTTCTCTATGTGGTATTTGAGCGACCCATAGCCTATATTATTTTTAGAACCAAAGGGGTAATGAGTCGAGCAATAATTGCATTGCACCCGAGATTCGTCATTGATCGTCTTTCTTATGAAATGCAATCAGAAGATGGGGAATTGAAATTCCCTCGGTTTCGATCGAGGCGGTGGCATATCACCCGCCGCTTCCTCCTTATCTTCATCCAAATTGATGGCGGCCGGCGGTTCGGATTCATCGGAGTTAGGTAATTCCTCTTCAAAATTGGTTTGAGCGATCAAAGTTGATTTGATTATATAGGTTCTCAACTTCTTCCGCCGTCATCTCGTCGGAAACATAATCTCCAAAAATGGCCAAAGATTCTCGTCGAGATCCTCGACCTCGACAAGAAGAGGTTTGAGTGTTGGTATTAACATTACGAGAAAAGATTGCCATAGTAAAATTAATCAAAAAAGAATTAAGAAGAATAAGAATATTATTGATATTATTTTTTGCACTAATATAAGAGAAGAAGAAGAATAAGTAGAGATGAATTGGTGTGAGGATCGGTGTTGGAGAGTGGGGTATTTATAGGTGTCAAAATCTATTAAAAAATAAAACAAAAATTAAAAAAAGTAGCCGTTAAACCGATCCGTTTAACCACCAATGGCTACTTTTTTTTTAAATTTCAGTCGTTGATTTTTTGTGAAGGGCAGCCGATCGACTGAACCTCTGTCAATCGACAGAAAAGCAGTCGATCGACTGCAAAGCAGCCGATCATTTTTTTTTAATTCGGTTAACTGGCGGTTATGGTTAACCGTAACCTAACCGTCGGCGACTGGTTGACGGTTACCGTTTTAACCGTGACCACACCTCTAATAATAACTAGTCATTTTACCTGCGACGGTGTATTTATCAACTGAAAATCAATCGCGACAGTTTTCAATTTTCTTTTTGGTGTTTCGGTGTCATTCGACCCTAATATTTACCTAATTTAGTATTTATTTTATTATATTTTATTTAACTCAATATTTTTCTAATATTATATGTTGGCTAATTCAATATTTTCATTTTATTATATGTTACCTAATTTAATATTTTCTTTAACATATTTTGTCTAAGTCAATATCTTACTTTTATTCTTGTAATGTAAATATAAATATGTTATATCTAATTAGAAAAAATCTATATAAGTTGAATTAATTTTTATTTATAATAAAAGTTGGAATAATTTTATTTCTAGAATTTTAAATGTTTATTTAATAAAAATACGAGTTATATAAAGTTAATACAAAAGGGAAATAAATATAAAAATATAAACTTAAATTTATCTAATCTTAATATAATGAATTTAAAATAACATTAAAATTCTATATGAAAAACTATTATTATGCCAAAAAAAAAAAGGGAAACAAAAAAGATAAAATAAATAATAATAATAATAAATTATTACGTCTAAAAAAATAAATATTAAACATATTCTAAATCTCTTTATCGAATTCCAGTATAATGCATTGATACACACATTATATATCTATACAGACAAATAGTGTCTTACGTAGAAAATAACAACAACAACAACAACAACAACAACAACAACAACAATAATAAATAATAATTTTACTTATAATACAAGTTAGATGTACGACATTTTTTCAATAGAATTATCAGTGTCTTATAGATTTTCATTTTTTATATCACATATTCAATGTGACACACAGGTGTTGTATTCACATTTTTTAAGACTCAATTTCTACGGGTTTTTTCGTCAAGTTTAGGGTATTTTGATATACTTTACAGCTAATTACGTGATTCACGGGCAAAAAGACTTGAAAAATCTTTAATGTGAAAACCAATCTTACTGTAATAAGAACAAATAAAGTATTTTCAATAATTTTCTAATTTTACTCTTGACATTGAAACATAAAACTCATCATTTCTAAAAACTGATGATACAGACGGAATGAAGTATTTATTTATTGTATAGTGTTAATATAACAACAGATCTTTTTATACTACACCAAATAATGTTGGAGAAATATAGATATTTTATTGTGAAAATCAAAAACAAATAGAGGAGAATATAAGCTTTTTTCTAAAACTATATTTGAAAGATTTTAATAAAAAATAACGGTGAGGCTATGTTAGATTTGATAAAATATACAACAAATCTTATTCAACATAAAATATTATTTTGCAAATAATAAAGAAAAATCCACGTGTTTCAAATAAGTTGAAAATAAATAAAATTGAAAACATGTAGCATCTCCAAATGTGTAATATCATATCACAATTTGAGACCCATTGAAATAATTCCAAAAATCTCACAAATATCATGCATTTCATCTTATAAATAATATCAACAAATCAAATAAATATATGCTCTCAAAATTAGGTAGCTAACCCGTGAAATAAGAAATCAGTATGTGATAAGAATTTAAATAAGCACTATAATCTGGTGGTGAATATAATGGAGACAAATGCAAAATGAAGAATTTTAAAAATTGAATTACGGACCATATAAATTCTAAAAATAAAAGTCAATTTCATGTGAACAATTATTTAAGGTCTATGGAATAAAACCTAAATTACACAGAACAATCCTAAAATTTCAAAAATTTAGAAAATCTCGTCAAAATAAAAAACCACATGCGCAAGGAAGAATGAAAAAAAAAATAATTTCAATAAAATAATCGAAAGTTTATTTCATTTGTAATTCATGGATTAAAAATAAAATACACATACTAAGGAAGAGTACCATTTGCCTCTGCGAAAGGTTCAACAATCATTACAACTAATTTTCGATAGCTTATAAAACTCCACTTGACATCTCAAATCAATCGTACACATAAATCGATCATGGATTAAGAATTATAGTTAGAAATCAAAATCAAAGTTCATATGTCAAATATTTTTTCTAGAACATTTAAGAATGAAGAGAAGAATGATAAGGATAAACTGAAAGTATTTTTTGAAATATTTTAAGAAGAATAAAGTTATAAGTCAAAAAGAAAGAGATTAGTAAATGTAAAAGTCAGTGTTTTAAAACGAGTATCACTCAATGTGTTGCATTTTGATCCCACTCCACGCCATATAATAAGAACACGTTGATTGCGAGTGAAAATCATCTGCTAAAAACCGAGAATGTTAGGGACGGCAATAAAATCAAGAAGTAATCTATTTGAAAAAAACTATATAAAATAGATGAATTTTCCTTTTTTTAGTGAAAGGTACCAAAGAATCTACCAAAACCTAGAGAATAATTGCTTCGGCCTTCTTTTTGCTTAAAACTCACTATTTCAACCGCCCGTTTGATGTGAATAGAAGATTACTTCTTTTCTTGTAACTTGCAATTAACACATTAGTAAATGGGATGTGAACTTATTTGGTAGTTTAGTAGGCAGGTACCACTCAATAAATGCAGGAAAATTCAATGAAGAATTTTACATTTAATTTTTAATTTGTGAAATGTTATTTCTTCCGAGAACACATTTTTTCTAAAACTACAAAAGAGCATGTCTGACACCCCTGAATTGAATGAAACAAATATGTAAAATTTGAAGGTGTATGGTTCTGAAAACAAGTATCAGTATATGATGTTGTTTTCAATGTTAACCAACAGTGAAACCAACATCAACCAGAGTTTAACTAAAAATATGCAGCGGAAATATAAACTCAAGAACACAACAAATTAAATTTAGTTCACAAGTAAAAGTACTTGTGAACTTGGGTGTACAAACCCGAAAACTATTTTACTTTCTTGTTCACGATCAATACATAAAAATAAGAAGTAATATATGAAAACTAAAGTATCAAAAACATGATACTAAATACTTGTCGCCTAGATGAAAAGATCTTCTCCGTTGGTCACGCAACTGACTCAAACTTTTGTGCACCCCGTTTTTAATAATTAATTTAAAACACGTCAGTTTGCTCGCAAGTGTACGAGGTAACTGTAGGGTGATGAGTTTGACTCGAGTCGTATCTCTCGAGAAAACAACTGTTCGGTCTTTCGGATGTTTTTCTCAATTACGAATAACATACATATACATTTGGGGTTTTAAATGGATTGAACTGATCATTATAACCTAAGCAATAATTAAACTAAAACTAATTAAACTAATCACTTTAACTAGATTATCAACTACGAGCAATAATTAAACTACTTGAACTTAAGAACTAAGAATTAATAGCAACTAATCTAACAGCATGAATATAATAAATTATCACTAAGCAATGTATCATATGAATCTAAGATTAACGAATAAATAAGCATAAATCAATCGCATAAATCAACTAAATTAACCAATATCCAATAACAAGCATAAACGATTAAGCTAATTAAACTAGTTCTAGCATTAACTAAGAATTAAACTAACAATTAAACTAGAAATTAACTACTAAATTAACTAAGAGTTTAGAGAACTTATTGGAACTAATGAAAGCAGTAAAAAGCTCCAGCTATTCCGGAGGTTGAACGTTGATCTTGGGCGAAGAATGAATCCCGAACTCGAATTCGATGTTTTGGACGCGTTGTTCTTCGATCCTTGATCTCCGTCTTCAAATCTCGTTATGAGATGTGGGATTATGTGTATTATCAGCTCAAATACCCTAGGGGGTCGTGTGTTTTTCTGAAAATCCGAAATAATGAGGGTTTATATAGATTTTGCATGACTTGGCGCATAAGAAACCCTAAAATCCGAATTCTGGGCCGTCGCGTCGACGGTGCGTCGACTGACGCGCGCTGGTGCTCGGCGGGACTCGGCAGACTTGGTCGGCAGGTGTGCAGCGTCGGCTGGGCAGGTGCGTCGACGGGGTGCGTCGACATCGACGCTTCAGCAAGTTGCGTCGACGGTGCGATGGTGCGTCGACATCGACGCTTCAGAAAGTAGCGTCGACGTGCGTCGACGGAGCATCGACTGACGCGGTCATGACTCGCTGACATGGCTCGCGTCGACGGTGCGTCGACGGTCGCGTCAGTCGACGCGACTGCGCGTCTGTCTCCAATTCTCGATCTTTTGCTACTCGTTTCACCGGAAAGCTTGTTCTTCACTTCTTGAACATCGAACTTCGTCTATTACGCGTTAAACTCTTCCGGTTACTTAGCTGTAAGGTGAAAAACAACGAAATATCACCTACTTGCATCAATTACGATCAAAATGCGGTAAAATAAGTTGGAATTATAAAAATACGAGATTAAGCTTAAATTACCAACTTATACCAAAAACAATATAAAAACGAACTAAAAAGCTAATAAAAATAAGGACAAATCTACTCTAATCAACTACCCCACGCTTTATTGGTTTGTTCGTCCTCGAACAAACGATGATTTCAAAGTATAACTAGAATGAAAATTAGTTCAAGCAAAGAGTCGTGCTTTGCTACATAGATAATTTTGAAAATATAGGTACAAGTCACGCAACGTCAAACACTTGACCATTATTACATTGTCGCTTCAAAATAAAATCATGCTTCCTCACGAAGGATAATATATATAAGTACGCTCAAAAGCACTCAAGTATTTTCTGCATGGGACGTGTATACACTCAAATCATACAATTACATGCACAATAAATAAGCACCGAAAATCAATCTCTTCTCAATCGCAAATTAAGTGTGCTGTCAAAACTAAGAATCAGAAAAGGTCTTTACGGGTTGTAATGTAAGGCTCTTTGGACGGGTATGGAATATATAAGTCGTGTGGCTAAATCGCTCACCCAACCTAATCTAATCACGAAGCAAATTCGCTTCACCTCGTTCAAAAATAAAAACCTCACTTAACTCTCATAACGTAGCCTTTTAAATATAGGCTATTTCCCAACTCGCAAACCATAAAACCGACTGAAAGCTCAAACCACTTAATCACAACTCTTTTGCCTTTAAACATAAGGCTTCATAAAATAAACAATTAAACTCAAGCCTTTACAAGCGCGTAGGCAATTAATCAACATATCCACCATCCTATCTTTTTATTTTTTTTATTTCCCTCTTATTATTATTATTTTTTTATGGGGTATTAATTTTTTTTTTTCCTTTTTTTTTTTTCGGATGGTGGTCCTTAATTACAAAAATCATAAATTCCTTACAAAAATTTCCCAAACACTAATAACCAATAAAAATAGCGAACTCCTACCCCACGCTTTTAATGGGTTGTAGGGGTCGTCTCAAAAACACTCAAGGCTATAGGCATGGATATTTGGCTATGATTGGCTCATTCGGAATTTATAGTGGCTAAAGTTTATGAATATGGCCGGAATAGGGTTTTATATGTGCCTTAACTTCATTTTCAAAGTCGACTACACACAGCGGTATCAAAGAGATATCAATACTGAAACTTATTTAAGTACATGCAAAGATGATAAACACTCAGGCTACTCGCTGGCTTTTTGCATGAAAATAATTTTGAAATGACGCTGCTTTTAAGGTTTTGCGAAATCGATTGCGTCCAAGTACCATTCTACAATATATAATAATAAATTTTTAAAAATTATGCACTCATGCACGCTCAAAGACGAAAACAAATAATTATACATAGTCAACTTTGACAGGCATGCCACACAAACACAAATAAGCGTAGAAATAGCGATCAATCACATCAAAAATATGCATTTCAAAACAAAAGACATCAAATTGCACTTTAAATATAAACCATACTCAACCACCCCTCCCTAAAAACTTGGCAATCTCCTGATTATCATAAATATTAAAGAAAATAAGAGTAAGGGAGATAAGAAAACATCCCTGAAAATTCAATGGCCGAGTCTCTCTAAAAACGTATGTGCAATTATCCTTCGTCTTAGATCGCGTGACTAGATTGTCCCAAACAAACCTATAAACATAAACAAAAACAAACAAACAAAACATGATTGTGATCAATTGCGACGCGCAAGTGCCCGGTGGCACGTCTTTTGGATTTGAAATGGCCGGATTGCGGCCAACGTCATAAATGGCTGGGTTGCAGCTCATCCAAAGGTTGCCGGGCTGCGGCTAACTTGGGTCGGATTGCGACCTCGATCGACGAAATCATCGTAATCCATGATTGATGCGGTAAGCGGTAGGTTGAGTGGCTGATCGTCATCGTTAACGCCTCGAGTGGAACTAGCGGTAAGGCCTTGCGGTAGCGAGCTTCCGCTATATAACCGTTGTCCAGAATAAGCGATTTATCATATTTTCTGCACATCAACACACACATAAACGTACCACGGCAATTGACACAATATAAAAAGACAGAAATAAAATAAAAGAAAATAAAGAAAATAAAACGAAAACTAACTAACGCTTGGGTTGCCTCCCAAGAAGCGCAACATTTAACGTCATATGCTCGACGCAATTGCTCGATCAATTTTTAGCTCGTGGTGGGTCCACGAACTCCTTCTTACTCCTATCTCGACTCTTCATATATTTCTCGTAATAAGGCCTAAGTCGATGCTTGTGGACTTGGAATCCCGTGTTTGCACTCTCATCGTATATAATGGCGACTCCATACTCATCCACCTCCTTTTTTAAAAATGGTCCACTCCATGCAACTTCAAATTTGGAAACTTACGATCGGAATTATACAGCACTAGTTGACCAACCTTGAACTTCTCGTTAAAAACTTCATTCGAATTCGTCTTCTTCGCTATCCAATCCTTGCTATTAGCCTCGCCCTTTTTCTTTGTACGTTTAAAATTCTTGTAGGGGTCGAGGGAAACACTTCTTGAACGAACATGTGGTGGCCTCGTCTCTTCTCTTGGCTCAAACTTCGAACGATCTCGTTGTGGTCTCAACTCCACTTTTGGCTCGTTTTTAGGCACGTCAAACCGCATGGGCAATCCATCATCAAATGACTCTACATTATCAAACTCTTCAATCGTGCCGATGCTCAAGAGCTCATTCGCGCAAGAATCTACTAAATCTATAGTAGAACAATCGTTCTTAACAAAGCGAGAAGTTCCTAAATCAATACTATTCGGCACAAACAACGGGGCAAATTCGGAGGCAGATTGCTAACTTCGAACAAGTGGAGGGAGAATTATTTCATGAAACATGGGAGCGTTACAAATCACTTTTACAAGCATGCCCCCATCATAG
>BMAC01000730.1:121070-137080 GCA_014905375.1 Phtheirospermum japonicum | reverse complement strand
TTATCATCTCCCAATCAGTTAATGATCTTGGTTCTAAGGACAGTAACCATGTCTTCGCCTTGTCTTTCATGCTATAGGGGAAACAAATCATTTGCATCTCCTCCCGGTTTAGGCCATGGCCTACAAATCTGCCCACTTCATCGATAAAGTAGTTCAAAAACGCTAAAGGGTCTTCGTGGGCATTTCCGTGAAAAGTCGGAAGTAAATTAATTTGATGCGGTTTAATCTCTACTTCCCTTGCAGTCGGGCCAAGAACAATAGAAGACCCATAAAGCACAACCTTCGGGCGTGCCAAATCTCATTGTCAAGGAACTCGATCTCCCCTTGGTTCTCTAACTCGGTCATTAGCTCTCTCATAGTGGTCGTCATGCGCGTAATGGTACTCGCGCTCGTATCTCCTTCCGAAATTATTTTGCTTGTAACCATGATCTTGATTCTCCAACCAATCATTCACGTGCCTTTGCTTATCAGCATAGGCGTTATGCTGTAGAAAATCTTCGTTCCTAATTGCCACGTTCTCGATGTCGTGTTGGCGAATAGCATTGTTGTTCATCTCTTCGTTGTGCCTCATATTCGCCATGTTGGGTTGGTGACCGATCACGTTTTGCTGCTGGTCGACTCCTTCGTTTCTCCCCGCATCTTGTCTCGTAATGATGTGGCGTGGTGGTGATCTCGGTGGTGAATCGCCGTTCCGAATCGGATTTGCCTCTAACATAACGTCGGAAGCTCGATCGCAAGCGAAATCAGTTGCTGTTGAGGAATCGTCCTCGGAAATAAGAACGGGTCTTGGTCTCGGTGGGTTTGAACGGTGGATGTTGTCAATGAATGGTACAAGGTCGCGTTGAAGTGATCGCCTTCCTTGCATAAACTCAACAATACATCAACGTACCAAATGGCAAAGACCAAGTAAAAATAAAAATAAACTAATAAATCAAAAAGAAAATAAAACAAAAAACATCTTTAATTCCTACTCGTTGCTTCCCCGGCAGCGGCGTCAAATTTTTGACTCAAACTTTTGTGCACCCCGTTTTTAATAATTAATTTAAAACACGTCAGTTTGCTCGCAAGTGTACGAGGTAACTGTAGGGTGATGAGTTTGACTCGAGTCGTATCTCTCGAGGAAACAACTGTTCGGTCTTTCGGATGTTTTTCTCAATTACGAATAACATACATATACATTTGGGTTTTTAAATGGATTGAATTGATCATTATAACCTAAGCA
Source organism: Phtheirospermum japonicum (assembly GCA_014905375.1). Lineage (NCBI taxonomy): Eukaryota > Viridiplantae > Streptophyta > Magnoliopsida > Lamiales > Orobanchaceae > Phtheirospermum > Phtheirospermum japonicum. Next base: position 135,858 of record BMAC01000730.1, on the reverse strand, counting down.
ATAATTAAACTAAAACTAATTAAACTAATCACTTTAACTAGATTATCAACTACGAGCAATAATTAAACTACTTGAACTTAAGAACTAAGAATTAATAGCAACTAATCTAACAGCATGAACATAATAAATTATCACTAAGCAATGTATCATATGAATCTAAGATTAACGAATAACTAAGCATAAATCAACTAAATTAACCAATATCCAATAACAAGCATAAATGATTAAGCTAATTAAATTAGTTCTAGCATTAACTAAGAATTAAACTAACAATTAAACTAGAAATTAACTACTAAATTAACTAAGAGTTTAGAGAACGTATTGGAACTAATGAAAGCAGTAAAAAGCTCCAGCTATTCCGGAGGTTGAACGTTGATCTTGGGCGAAGAATGAATCCCGAACTCGAATTCGACGTTTGGACGCGTTGTTCTTCGATCCTTGATCTCCGTCTTCAAATCTCGTTATGAGATGTGGAATTATGTGTATTATCATCTCAAATACCCTAGGGGTTGTGTGTTCTTCTTAAAATCCAAAATAATAAGGGTTTATATAGATTTTGCATGACTTGGCGCATAAGAAACCCTAAAATCCGAATTCTGGGCCGTCGCGTCGACGGAGCGTCGACTGACGCGCGCTGGCGCTCGGCGGGACTCGGCAGACTTGGTCGGCAGGTGTGCGTGTCGGTTGGGCAGGTGCGTCGATGCTTCAGCAAGTTGCGTCGACAGTGGTGCGTCGACATCGACGCTTCAGAACGTAGCGTCGGTAGTGCATCGACTGAGCATTGACTGAAGCGGTCATGACTCGCTGACACGGCTCGCGTCGACGGTGCGTCGACGGTCGCGTCAGTCGTCGCGACTGCGCGTCTGTCTCCAATTCTCGATCTTTTGCTACTCGTTTCACCGGAAAGCTTGTTCTTCACTTCTTGAACATCGAACCTCGTCTATTACGCGTTAAAATCTTCCGGTTACTTAGCTGTAAGGTGAAAAACAACGAAATATCACCTACTTGCATCAATTACGATCAAAATGCGGTAAAATAAGCTGGAATTATAAAAATACGAGATTAAGCTTAAATCGTCCAACTTATACCAAAAAAAAATATAAAAATGAACTAAAAAGCTAATAAAAATAAGGACAAATCTACTCTAATCAGCAACTTCGAAGAACTTTTTGATCTCGGACAGTATCTACAAGTAGTCGTTGGTGTTCTTTCCTTGCTTGTGCGTCGTCTGCTTTCGTCTTCTCAAAAATCCGTGCGTCTCTTAATTCATGTCCAAGTCTTGGTTGTTTCTTGTCTTAAATAGACAATCCTAGAAACCTAAACTTGGTAAATAAGTAAAACAAATCCTAGACATAATCTAGGAAACTAAATAAAGTGCTATACATAAACAAGGAAACAAAATCTAGAGTCCTAATTTATTTTGTGCCCAAGAAAGGCAAACAACTAAAATAGGTATTATTGCCAAGAATAAATTCCCAACAATCTCCCCCTTTTGCCTTTCTGGACAAAATACTACGACGCAAAATAAGTTCAAACTAAAATACTAACTTCCCCAAGATGGAAAACTCCCCCTAAATAAAACAACCAATGTTATAAAAACATCAACCCAACATTACAAACCAATATTGTTCATTTGACCACTTATCAAAACAAACCACAAGGAGCTTATTGACTCCGCACCCTCTTCGAATGACGAGGGGATGTCGAAGTTCCTTCACCCCGATCCTTTCGCTTTTTCAAAAGCTTCTTCATCTTCTTCAAGGCCTTATTGCGAGAATGGATTTTCTTCCTTCGCTTCTCACGAGCAAGGCTTGCTAAAGCCTCGGCAGCAGCAGCGTCATCGTCAACCGTATCCTTACCAGCGTCGCCATTATCTCCCTCTTTTTGGCCTGAAGGGAAAAGGGCCTCCATGAAGGAACTCCTGAGAGCCTGCAATTGAGTAATCTGTGAATCAATCTAGGAAACATGCGCATGAAGAACCTGCGCAGACATGCGGACCATGCTGGGACCAATGTTGGGAACGCCGGACCTAACACCACTAGCAACATTATCCCGGAAAGGCGCCTGCCAAGGGAGATCAATAACCCTCGCACCAGAAATATGCTGGCCCCTCAAAGCAAACCAGTCAGCCTCACCAGTAAGCATGTCATCAGGATGAAGCGTCAAACCCTGATTCTCAAGCAAGCTGAAGATCAACGAGGGAAAACACAAGGATGCCGCAGACCTGGTTGTGGCGAACTTAGTGATAGTGTCAAACACCTGCTGCCCAAAACTGAACTTGAGTCCTCTCCCAAGCTTGTAAAAAAATTGGTCCTGAGGCCGCGTGACACACGTGGTGTTCTTGGAGGGAACCCAGTTACAAATGGCTACCTTGTGCAAAACAGAGTAAAGGGAAGAAAGACGAGTGCTCAGCAATTGTTCAAACCATGCATTAACCAAACCCCCAAACAAGAATGAGATGAATTCATTCATGTCATCCACAGTCGAATCACCCCGATACGGCTCAGTCCCAAATAACTCATCAATCAAATCAGGGGTAAAACTAAACACTTTGCCACACACAACTACTTTGCCATAATTCACAGATTTTAAATCAACAATGGAAGGCATCAAGTTGGCATAGAACTCCACGACTATATTACGGACAAAAGGCATGGCAGTTGAGACTGTGGAATACATACCTTTATGCTGAAGGAAGGCAACCAAATTCCGCTTCTCAAACACCTCAACTGGGACTCGGCGCTCAGTAGTCATATGCCGGGTTTGGTACTCAGAGAACAACTCCTCGGCCTCAGCAGTCAAAAACCTATTGGAAAATGGCACCATGTCTTCAAGCTCAACGGTCCTAGAGGGAGTGCCAGTGGAGGAGTGAGAGTGAGTAGAGGTGTCAGATGGAGTCGATGCAGGAGCAGGAGAAGCAATATCAGCAGAGTCAGAGCTGGAGGACGAAGCAGACTGGGCTTGAAGTGATGTTGGTATGGGGGAAACAACAAGAGGACCAACATCGTCCTTCTTTGCTCCCTTGTTTTCCTTCTTGTCTTTCTTTTAAGCAGAAAGGATATCACGAAGAGGCATATCAAATGAGGAATCAGGTGAATACTCAAATAGATCAGGATCAAACTCGGGCTGTGTCTCACGGACAGGAGACGAAGGAGGATCATTTGCAACCGGTCTGGATGAACTCGTCACTTCCCTAGTGAAAAAGTCCAAAATGGTATAAGGAGGAGACGAGTATTCAGTTTCAGTAGAACCTGGGGAAACCTTGATAGACACCGGGATAATTTTCTTACCGGCCAACTTTACGATCTGCTTCCGGCGAGGTGTCTTTTTATTTATCAGACTCGGAGCTGAAGCAAAAGGAGGCACCGACCCTTCAACCAGAGTGGCAAGAACATAGTCATCATCATCAGGATCGGTTAACACTGTGACATCCTCCGCAAAGTTCATGTGCTCAATCGGCACATTGCGTCTCGGTCCTGCTTGGCTCTTCAGAACGACAGGTGGCACCACATCGGGAGGAATATTGCGCAACCTCTGGGATCTCTCCAGGGTAGGGTTTCCAACCGGTCCAAATATTTCAACAACAAACGCCAAATTCGGCGGATTGTCAACATCTATCTCATTTTTGGGCTGCCCTGGAAAGACCTGTGCTTCAAGAGCAGCGTCAAGCGGCACAGGAGCTGGCACAACATCATGAGATTCACGCGGCGGCGAGGGAGTCAGTGATGTTGTTACTGGTGGTGGGTTGGAAGAGGAACCACCACCGACTTCAGCGCGAATGTCCACGCCACCAATTTCTGGTTAAGGTGCAGGAGCCTGTTCGCCGGAGCATCGTACCCCGGCCGAGAACTCAGGAACAGATGATGAAGAGGACGGGTTCAACATCTTGAGAATTTCAACAAAACACAAAAGCAGCAGAAAAATCGAAATAGATTGTAGAAGTTGAGAGTTGAATTTCAGAGGGTTTATGGAGAAGTGGGCAAACGGCAAGAAAATCAAGTATTTATGCGTTTCAAAAAGTGACCGTTGCCAAGGAGAGAGAAAAGTAAAAAATAAAATAAAAGGAAATAACCCTAATTTACCTTCCTGCGGATTTGAGGCCAAAACCTGATTTTCTCTCCTTTCTAAAACAACACCACTCCCCCTTAATGTAGGATACATGATCTCAACCATTTCAACCATTATCTCATAAATTTTTAAAATAAGAATTACACAACTCTACTACAAAATCAACCAAATATTTAGCCGAATTAAATGAACCATCAGCACAGTAGAGTTAATCTTGTGAAATATGAATTATCACTCTCCAAATTAAACTCGTTATTACTTGTCCAGCTGTCTGAGTACAACTCCACTGAAACACTTGGTTAGCTAGATTCAAAACGCAATTAAGAGAATTCAAGATAGACAAAAACACAAGCAACAGTAAACACAGCAAGAAGGCATCTTCTCAAAGTATGAATGTCCTACGGATGCCTAAAATTCATGACCTAAAAGGTTATAAAAATCACATTATGGTTTTAGTGACTTGATCCGGTGTTACCTTTTATGACTGATAACATTATAACCAACATTGTCTCAGGTGAAGTCAATGGAACCTTACCCCTTAACCCAAGTTAATGACTACGTCAAAATCACTCAAGAAGGTGAAATTTAAAGATTGGATCAATTTGTATCCATATTTTCTTCATCCTTTTAGAGATTTGAAGAGAAATAGCTTATCTTCAGCAATTGCTATTAAAACCTCTTGTTTTTGGACCTGGGAGAAAACCAGTTTTTGAAGGCAAGCTCCACAATCACCTGATTTAAGAGGTTAGACTTTTTGTCATCACTTTTATTACAACAAAAGACCTTATCGCACTTTCAACCAGACTCAATGTATTTAGATTATGTAAGATAAGAAAAAAAAAAGCATGCAAAATTATACAGATGTTGTGATTTATGTTAGTTTAGGGTGTCACAACATCAAAACCAACATTGGCTTAGACAATGCACATACCGAGATCTCTTCTCAAATGAGAGAAGGTCTCTAAACCTAATGCCTTCGTGAAGATGTCAGCAAGCTGATTGTCTGTCCCTATATGCTCAAGGCTAACTATCTTCCTCTCAACCAAGTCTCGAATAAAGTGGTACCTTATGTCAATGTGTTTGATTTGAGAATGCTGGACTGGATTTTTCGAGATATCAATGGCACTGGAATTGTCACAAAGCACAGTCAAAATACTACTGTGCAGACCATAGTCTTCTATCATTTGGTTTATCCACAATAATTGTGTACACGCACTTCCATCTGCAATATACTCGGCTTCAGCTGTAGAAAGAGAAATACAATTCTATTTTTTGCTATACCAAGAGATTAGATTATTACCCAAGAAAAAATATCCCCCTGTAGTACTCTTTCTATCCATTACATGGGCCTTCCCAGCCCGAATCAGTATAACCCACAAGTTCAGTACCAGTGTCTTTAGTATACCAAACACCTAATTCTGTTGTACAAGCAATGTACCTTATGATTCTTTTAACGGCTTTTAAGTGTGACTCTTTTGGATTAGATTGATATTTAGCACACAGACACACATTATACATAATATCTGGCCTACTTGCTGTTAAATATAACGGACTCCCTATCATGCTTCTGTATATGGTGTTATCAACACCTTTACCAACATCGTCTCTCGATAGTTTCACATTTTTTCCCACTGGTGTTTTCTTATGCGTTTCACTTTCTAACCCAAATTTTTTTACTAAGTTCTTAGCATATTTGGTCTGAGAAAGGAAAATACCATCATCAAGCCGTTTGATTTGTAAATCGAGAAAATACGAGAGATTACCTTCCATGCTCATCTCAAATGTGTCGAACATTCGAGTGATAAACTCCTTTACCATCTGCTCGTTAGTGGATCCAAAAATAATATCATCTACATAAATCTTGACAATTAAGATGTGCTTATTAGATCTAAGGAGAAACAAGGTTTTGTCAACTTCCCCTCGTCTAAAGTTCAAAAAGAGCAAGTGTTGATTCAACCTTTCATACCAAGCTCTAGGAGCTTGTTTTAAACCATATAAAGCTTTTTTCAGTTTTAAAACAATGTTTGGTTTTTGGGGATCTACAAATCCTTTAGGTTGCTCAACGTACACTTCTTCGCTTAAGACTACATTTTAAAAAGAACTCTTTATATCCATTTGATGCAATGATATCTTCACATGATAAGCAACAACAAGTAAAAGTCTTATCGACTCAATGCGAGCAACAGGGGAAAATGTCTCATCCAAGTCGATTCCTTTAATTTGTGTATACTCTTGCGCAACCAGTCGAGCTTTGTTCCTCACAATGTTGCCCGCCTCATCGGTTTTGTTCTTGAAGATCCACTTTGTTCCAGTCACGTGAGATTTCTCTGGACAAGGAACTATATCCCAAACATCGTTTTTGCAAATTGGTCTAACTCCTCTTGCATTACCTTTATCCATAATTCATCCTTGAGCGCATCCTCCACACGCTTGGGCTCTATTTTAGAAAGATATAAAGACTTGTGGATTTTAGAACAGTTAGTAGATAAAAAGACGTACTTAACCATTTCTTTGAAATTTATCTTTCGCCTTCTTGTACTCCTTTCATCTAAGTCTCCGATGATTTGGCCCGTGGGGTGGTTTCTCTGAATTCTGGATGGGATATCCCTCTGATGAAGATCAATGGGGTCAACTGGATCTTCTTCTTCTAATTCAAAATCTAATTCTGCGGCGGCTTGAATTGATGTTGGTTCTGATGTTGTGTTCCCCGAACCAACATTGGTACCAACATCACTCAATTCTCTGGTTTTTGCACCTGCATCTCTATTTTCAATACCTGCACTATCATCTACAGGAAGCGTGACATTATCTTGAGGATTTTGATCATAGATCAGATCATTATTCTCGGTAGGTTTAACTCCACTCGTCAAATCATCGAATTTGATATTGACTGACTCAAACATGCTACGTGTTCTAAGATTAAACAACCTATATGCATGACTATTTTGGGAATAACCCATGAAGATGCATTTGTCACTTTTTGAGTCCAGTTTAGCTAGATGATTTCTATCATTGATCACATAGAAAATACATCCAAAACATGAAAATAGCTTAAGTTCGGTTTTTTACCCAACAGTAATTCATAGGGTGTGGCACATGACCTTGGTCTAAAATAAACCCTATTTATTATATGACATGCAGTATTCATAGCTTCAGCCCAAAAACATTTTGCAATACCATTACAAATGAGCATAGTTCTAGCCATCTCAGCAAGAGACCTATTTTTACGTTCAGCTATGCCATTTTATTGGGGAGTGATAGGTGAAGAAAACTCGTGACTTATACCTTCCGAAGTGCAGTATTTTGAAAAAGATGCATTCTCAAACTCTTTTCCATGATCAGTTCTAATCCTACCAATATTCACACCAAATCTCACACACAGCCTCTTTGCAAGTTTTTTAAATGCTTCAAAAGTCTCAGATTTTTCTTTTAAAAACTCTACTCAAGTGAAACGAGAAAAATCATCTACAATGACTAACACGTACCTTTTACCACTAAGGCTCTCGACTTCAAGTGGTCCCATAAGGTCCATATGAAGGAGTTCGAAGCAAGATGATGTAGTGAGACTTGCACTATTGGATGTGGCACCCTAACCTGCTTTCCTTTCTGGCACGCCTCGCACACAGGTATGATTTTGATGTTGAGCTTAGGAAGCCCATTCACAACTTCCTCTTTGGCCAACCTGTCCATCATCTTGTAGCTGACATGCCCAAGTTTTTGATGTCACACCTCAGCATCACTTAATTGAGATAATTTTCAAAAGGCATCACTATTGATTTGATAGCAGTTATCTGAACACCTCTGACCAGTGAGGATACACTTTCCATTCTCCTCATAGACTTCACATCTCTCACGGTTGAATTTGACACTAAAACTGCCGTCGCAAAGTTGACTTATGCTTATCAAGTTTGCAGTAAGTCCTTCTACCAACAACACATTTTACAGAGTTACAACGCTATTTGCGCCTCCACCATATTTTACCTTTCCACCTCGAAACCTAACAATATTGGAAAGTAGGTCTTCTGATCCGGTCATATGCTTGGAGCATCCACTATCAAAGTACCAGACTCCAGGGACATGGGATTTCAGGGAGGTATGGATCATATTGCACTTGATGTTATTTTTCTTCACCCAAATCTATTTGAACCTGGTGTTGGTTTTGGTGTTGGTAACATGGTAACCAACATAGGATTCAACAGCCACCCTTGTTCTCTGAAAATGTCTTCTCTCGCCAATAATCTTCCAGCAGAAAGGTCGAATGTGACCTGGATCACCACAATGATGGCACACAAACTGTCTCCTTCTCTTCTTGTGGCGTTTGGTCGACTTTTATTCTTGGTTTGATGCTTGTTTTGGCTGATTTGGTTTATAGCCAATTCCATGCTTTGAGGTTTCTAGGAAACTCATTTCCAAGATTTCATCGAGCTTTTCCTTCCCTTTGTTCAGATTCGTGATGGTTCCTTGAACCTTCTTCAGCTCGATTTTCACCTTTTCTAGCTCAGCATCCTTTTTGGTGAGCGACAATTCCAATCGAACAATTATGTCAAGTTGATCATTCTTTTCCTTGGTTAGTTTTTCCACCTCTTTCATGAGATCCTTGACCTTGAGTACCTATTTTCCCCAACTGAAAAACAGTTGCTTATGCTCAATACTCAACTGCTCGTATTCTTCAAGATAATCAGTAGACTCTGCATTCAGGCACACAATGTTGGTTTCGAGGTTACCAACATGGATGTCGTCGTCCCACACAACATTAGTAAACAGGGATGGAATCGGTTCAGGCGAGTCAGAATCGTTGACATCCTCAGTGAAGTCTGTGGCAACCATGCTCTTTTTCCTGAGAGTATTAGCACACTCATTCTTGTAGTGTCCCCAACCCTTACATTCATGACATTGAACTTCACTGAGTAGTTTCGGGGAGCTGGATGCATTGGATACTGAAGGTGAGGACTGTGATCTGGCAAGAGTGCGTCCAGTGAACTTTGGTGTAGACACCTGCGGCTTGGTCTTTGTGCTTGATCCTCCAATGTTGTTCTTCTTCTTTAGGAAATTATTAAAATGTTGGGTCACATAGGATAATTCGTCTTCCTCAAGAGTAGTGGATTCCATCTTTTTCAGAATCCCTTTCAAATCAAACTCCTCATCATCTTCATCATTGTCAAATCTAGCATCGTAGGAGAGAGCAACATTCTTCTCTTTAGAGTTGGAACTAAGGTTTTCCATCTCATATTGCTTGAGAGAGCCAACTAAGGTATTATACTCTATGTCATTAATGTCTTTATATTCTTTATTTTGCATGTAATTGTGGTGTTTTTCTCGTGTTTTTAATTAGGTTTTAGTGTCATTTTTAGTGGTTTTTGAGTCGAGTTTTATTAGGTTTTTCGTTTGTTTTCTCATTTTGTTGTTTTTCGTGTTTCTCTTTGATTTTATACTCAATATGGATTGATGGGTTTAATTAATTAATTTTATGTTTAATTTAGGTATTTTGAATTACTATGGTTTGGATATAGTCGAGTGTGGGCATACGAGTGAAGTTTTAGCGAAACTAGTGCTTAACTCGTGCGATGCACGGAGCGAATTGAAATGGATAGTGTAAATTCATTTGATGTAAGTGTAATATTATTGATTTATTAATGTAATATAATAACCTAAAATACTCAATCACAATTACTGGTCAACATAAGCAAATTTAAAACAAAGGGCGTGGATATACATACCTCGTTTATTTATTAGTTCACCCCACTAAAAATATTATCACAAAAATATAAATATTATTCTTAAACCCTACACCCCAAATACTTCACCTCCTTCAACTGCCCACCCACCACTCCAGCCACCGCCCATCACTGCCGCACTGCCATGGTCGTCGGCTATTGAAGAACATAAACAAAATGTGCGCACATAAATACGCTATCGGCTGTGCCATTGAAGAAAGAAAAAAAAAAAAAAAAGCCCTGGAAAAAATTCATTCGAACCAAACTTTCCAACACAAAATATATGTTCAAAAAATCGATTTGAATACAAAATATAACTACAAAAAATTGATTCGTACACAAAATAAATTTTCGAAAAATTGATCTGAACGTCCCCTTTAAGGGATTAAAAAAGGGTTGTTCGATTTTTTTTTTGAACAACGTTGTATTGTTCAATCAAAAAGTTCAAACACATGACATATGCTCGAGAAACCAGAGACGGGCAACCCTATTCAGCATCTGTTTCTTACCCTTTCTCGACCAGATCCATCACTTACCTTTCACTAGCCACCACCATTTTTTCTTCTTGTTGTTCGAGATGGCAGCGATAGTTGTGATGGGCAATAATAATGACAAAGTTGTAGTGGTGGTGAAGGGCTGGAGAAGATGATGTGTTTGGGGTGTAGTATTTTTTTTTTTGTGGTAATTTTGGATTTTTTATTGATTTTTTTTAATTGAGGTGAACTCATAAATAGATAGGGTGGTGTGTATCCCATGCCCTAAAATAAGTTAAAGATAAATAACTACACATTCATATATTTTTTTTTTCTCAGAATTAATTTATAATTATACAATAATTATTTATATATTTAATATTTTTTTACATAAATCATAATCTCCATCATAATATTTACATAAATAATTATATGAAAAATAATATGTATACTAAAAATAGTAAGTAAAATGGGCGGAAAAACTTTAAAAAATATTTTTAGAAACACTAGCCTTTATATATATATATATATAGATTGGGCCTCGATTTGAAGAATTACGGCTGACACTGGGTACGTGTTTTCGACACTGGGTTACCAGTGTCCGAGCACAGTGCCCAGCACACGCCCGCACGCCGCCGAGAGCTGCCGAGTCCCGCGCGCACCCGCCGAGACCTGCACGCCACACCTTCCGAGAGCAGTCGATCGACTGCCCAACAGTCGAATTGAATGCTAGGCAGTGTGTTTTCGCCCACGCATCGCGGACACTGGGTACGTGTTTCGACACTGGGTTACCCAGTGTCTGAGCGCAGCGCCCAGCACACGCCCGCAAGCCTGCCGAGCCTGCCCGGCCACTCCCGCCCCGTCTTGCCCACAGCTGCCAACACTGGGTACGTGTTTCGACACTGGGTTACCCAGTGTCTGAGCCATCTCGCCCAAATGTCGAGCCATGCCGAGTCATATCGACCCAAATGGTCTATTTTGACCATTTTGGATCAAATTTGGTCAAACATGGGAAATCCAAGCTTATAAGGCTTATTTGACTCATTTACCCCTAATAGAACCTTACTCTCATTTTGTAAAAACACCTCCTCCCAACCTAAGCTTGGGTTTGAGATTATTTTCTCTCTCTAGATTTAATTTCAAGCTTTGCCTTGGGTTTGTAAGCTCAAGAAGGATTCAAGTACTCCCTTGGATTTTTAATTCTTTGCAATTTCAATCAAGCTTTTGGGTTCTCCATTTAATTTTAGTAAGCTTTCTTTTAATTTCATGCTTTGTTCTTCATTTGTTTTATGCTTTTTGCCTCAGGTATTAGAATTTGTGCTTGATCTTGTGAATCATCTATGGAATCTAGTTGAGTGACACATCTAGATCATAGATTGAGTCCTAGATCGTTTAATTTCACGTAATTTCGTATGTTTCATGCATTTTCTTCATTTTTATGATTTTTGTCTTAGCACGTTGAGTTCATGTTAGATTTTAAGAATTGGCTATGGAATCTAGATGAGTGATACCTCTAGATCATAGATCGGGTCTTGGATCATCTTGATTTTGAGTTTCACACATGCTTTATTTTAAATCTTATTTTCATGCCTTGTTTCATGCTTAAATCCTAGATGTACTCTTTGTTGCTTGTTATTTTTTATAAAGTTTTAAACTTTCCAGTCTATTTTCATTACTTTATCTATTCATGCTTTCAATTTTTGCTTATTTGCATTTTTGAGTTTTTATGCATTGTTGTACCTTGTGCTTGCATGCATGTACTTGGTGAAACATTGCTTGTTCTTGCTAAATTTTTAATTTTGCTTGAATTTTCATTAAAGGCACACGACCGAGACATTCTACCAACTTGTAATTTCAATTCCTAGTGTAGTTTAGATAGGTTAATTGCTTTATTTTCATTTTTCCTTTATTTTACAAAGTTTGAAACACATTGAATTCTACAAACGAATCGATTTCCGATAATATCAAGCCATGAACCCGTTGATTTATTTCAACACCATGAAAATTATGAAAACATTCTTCTATGTAAACCACTTTCATGCTGAAATTCTTTGTGATGGATCTCAGTAGTTTTCCCACAAGACGTGAGTTTGTTACTGCTTCACCAAGCTCTGTGCACTCGTTTGCAACATCCGAGAGTCTCATGGCATAGTCCATGATGGACTCCTTTTCATCCATTCTCATCGCCTCGAAGGTGGACGTCAGCATTCTCAGTCTTGATCTCTTCACGCTCTGAGTCCCTTCACATACCCTTTGAAGTGCGTCCCATGCATCCTTTGCTGAATCACAATTCTTGATGACTCTGTAGTAGCTTGCATCTACATACCCACAAAGGGTGTTGTTTTCATTTGGAATTCCAGTTTGCCGCAGCCACTTCCTCAGGAGTCCAATCTACCTCTTTCTTGTCGACGGTATCACCTTTAGCATCAGTGACACGTGACTTTTTCCATCCAATTAGAATGGTTCTCCATGAACGTTCGTCGATGCTCTTTAAATGCCACCGCATCCTCTGTTTCCAGAGAGAGTAGTTCTCCCCATTGAGGATCAGAGGCCTTGGGTTGCCTTGAGCATCCATAGCACCTAAACAAATAAGGATCAGTGAATAAAGTTTAAGTAACCCGCTCTAGATGCCAATTGTAAAATTTGAAGGTCTATGGTTTTGAAAACAAGTATCAGTATATGATGTTTTTTTCAATGTTAACCAATACTGAAACCAACATCAACTAGAGTTTAACTAAAAATATGCAGTGGAAATATAAACTCAAGAACACAACAAATTAAATTCAGTTCACAAGTAAAAGTACTTGTGAACTTGGGTGTACAAACCCGAAAACTATATTACTTTCTTGTTCACGATCGATGCATAAAAATAAGAAGTAATATATGAAAACTAAAGTATAAACAACATGATACTAAATACTTGTTGCCTAGATGAAAAGATCTTCTCTGTTGGTCACGTAACTTCGAAGAACTTCTTGATCTCGGACAGTGGCTCCCAATAGTCGCTGGTGTCCTTTCCTTGCTTGTGCGTCGTCTGCTTTTGTCTTCTCAGAAATCCGTGTGTCTCTTAATTCATGTCCAAGTCTTGGTTGTCTCTTGTCTTAAATAGGCAATCCTAAGAACCTAAACTTGGTAAATAAGTAAATCAAATCCTCTACACAATCTAGGAAACTAAATAAAGTCCTATACATAAACTAGGAAACAAAATTTAGAGTCTTAATTTATTTTGTGCCCAAGAAAGGCAAAAACCTAAAATAGGAATTATTGCCAAGAATAAATTCCCAACAATAAGGCACTTTTAACGTTCTACAGACTAAATTATTAAAGATTACAAAATTAGCATTTATTAAGTGTTTGGTAGTTGCCATCACACACATCTAAGACACAAGTTTCCAGATAAAAAGTACAAACCATCAAAGTCCTGGTACAATCCAACTGATGAACAAAATAAATGCGGCAAACACTTAAATGTGGCAGCCACATGGATCATTTTATTATGTGACGGGATCCGACCCAACTTCAACCCGTATCCGACCCAATGTAAATGGATTCATATAAAAGCAAAAAAAAATTGGATGAAGACCAAAGAAATCACACACACAAAAAAAAAAAATGCAGCACTCCTGTAGCATTTGGGTTGGCATTCAGAAAAGAAAACTTCTCCAGAAAAAATTCATCGGACTTCCCTCGTGTCGCCGGATTTCTCTCGCGTTGCCGGAGATATCGTTTGGTTGATTTTGAATTGCTTTTTGCTTCGCCGCTGTGTTTTTTTGACTCGTCGTTGTGTTTTTCGAATCGCCGCTGTGTTTTTCGACTTGCCGCTATTTTTTCGAATCGCCGGTGTGTTTCGAGCCCTAGTTTCCCCCGCTCACGGACCGCACTGCTACTTTTTAATAAGGTGTGATGTTTGTATGTTTATGAGTTTTACAATTGTGACTTTTAGGGTTTTGTTTGCTTAATTTCGCGTCAAATAATTGATGTTTTTGTTAGTTTGCATTAGCATATACTTGATTTCACTCGCGTGAGGGATGAGGGCGGGGTGCTGGGTAGGGTTTTGTATGGTGATTTGGTACAGAGGTGGATTCGCTCTTTTTTTTTTCTAGGATTTACATGAGTTTTTAGATTTAATTTAAAATTAGATTTCTGCTGTTTGGTTTAAAATTATAAATGCTGCTTGAGTGGAAAATTGATAGTTCTATCATTTGCAATTGYTGTCTGATTTTAGTTTTTTTAAGTTTCAAAGCCATTTTTTAAGGATACTTTTTGTCATTAACTTTGTTTATATGATGAAACTGATGATAGAAACCTAAATACATGCATAATGCTGGGAATATTAGAAATTATCATAATGTAGCAATTTTCGGGCAGCCATAACACTCCACATCATATGTTGTTTCTGCCTATTTCGAGATGAGTGGTTGGGGGATGAGGTAGGTTTGGTCTGGGGATTTCATTACTTGAGATTCTGCATTTTTGCTATTACAATTCTTGCTCCTTCTTATTTTTTTCACATTAAGTCTTTCTATGATCTCT
>BMAC01000730.1:51012-116298 GCA_014905375.1 Phtheirospermum japonicum | reverse complement strand
TACCCTCACTGATAGATAAATATTTATTGATGAGAATAGAGAACGTTGAAAATGCGTAAAGCACAATAAGACGTTATCTAATCGTAAGCAACTGATAGGCCCTGGTCTCACTTGGTGTTTATAATTGACATTCCTTTTGTTTTTTGCTTTTTGTTGATGATTTGGTTGTTTAGATTAGTTGATTTAACTCATAAGACCTTTTTATTTCATATGACTTGTGAAAAATAAATTAATGAGAAATAATTCTTAAGAAATAACAAATCATAAAATTTGAAAACATTAAGGAAAAGTGAAGTATTTTATAAATTTATTTTATCTTTATGCACTATGTTCAGATGAGTATTAGTATCATAAAATGGGATTAAATATATGTCTGTGGTTTCTAATGTTTGCAATTTATTATTGTATATTAAGGTGGACGCTGTTGTTTACTTGGTCGATGCTTACGACAAGGAGAGGTTTGCAGAGTCGAAGAAAGAGCTCGACGCGCTTCTCTCCGACGAGTCCTTGGCTAATGTCCCAT
The DNA here is from genome assembly GCA_014905375.1 of Phtheirospermum japonicum. NCBI lineage: Eukaryota > Viridiplantae > Streptophyta > Magnoliopsida > Lamiales > Orobanchaceae > Phtheirospermum > Phtheirospermum japonicum. The sequence goes on along the minus strand of BMAC01000730.1, from coordinate 115,775 downwards.
TCTTGATATTGGGCAATAGTGTAATATCAATGAATTATTTTTGTAAAACATGATGAAGTATTTATTGGATTTTTTTTTTTCTGAAGGCTTTAGTACGTAGGTTTCTGAGAGCGCAGATATGTCTGAGGGTGTTTTTCAGTGATCTCAATATGGCAAGATCGGGTGTTTTGGTTAAAATTCTTGATTTTTGCTTGAAGAAAGATGAGTTGAGGAAGGCGATTGAAGACAGGAAAAGGGCTGTTGCTGACTTAAAGAAGAACAAGAAATCAAAAAAGTAGTTTGAGATCATTTTTTTGGAGGATTATGTTGGATTCTTTTCTAATGTTGAGAACTAGGTTTTTGGATGTTGGTTCTGTGAAAAAACTGTCACATTTACCCTAAATGGTGTCACTGTTGTAGAGAAAAGTGTCACTTTTTTTTCTAAAGTGTTTTGGAGGATTATGTTGCATTCTTTTCTGATGTTGAGAACTAGATTTTTGGATGTTAGTTCTGTGAAAAAACTGTCACATTTTACCCTAAACGGTGTCACTTTTGCAGAGAAAAGTGTCACTTTTTTTTCTAAAGTGTCTTGGAAGCTAATGTTAGTAGATTGTAAATTGAGAATTGTCACTTTCTCTTTTGCTTACTTGTCTTGGGTGTTAGTGAATTTGTTTGTAGGTGCTATTGAAAATCACTAAAGTTATTAGATTTATGCTTTATTTTAGTCAAGATATAATACTGTCACTTCTTAAGATATTACTGTCACTTTATAGATAAAAAGTGTCACTTTCTAATAATTGATAGTAATCGTTATTTTTTTTGTTTTTTTCCCCTGTAAAAAACTGTCACATTTGCACCAATATATGTCACTTTTGTCAAAAAAAGTGTCACTTTTGATTTTTTGCAGAAAAAGAGCTGCTCCACAAATTATAGTAGTCAAGTTATAATACTGTCACTTCTTAAGATATTACTGTCACTTTTGATTTTTTTCAGAAAAAGAGTTGCTGAAAAAAGATTAAAAARTAATTATAATAAAAYAAAAATATTAACTAAAATTATTTTTAATTGCCGACGACAACCATTCATATTTTGAAATCATTAAAAACAATTGCCTAATTATTCACAGTTTCAAATACACCTTCCAATATATGTAATTATGCAATCTTATATGCACTATTTCTTCTTCTTCTTCTTCTTCTTCTTCTTCTTCTTCTTTTTTTTTGGACACTTGAAGTTTCCACAGTAATATTAATGCTAATTTCAGATGCAAAAATGCCAATGGATACAAAATATGTTTTGCTTAAGATAATGCTGTCACTTTATAGATAAAAAGTGTCACTTTCTAATATAATAGCAAAAGTAATAATTCTGCCACCAAAAGAAAAAAAATCACTACTAAAATAAACGAACATTGGGAGTCTTGGAACCAAATTCCAGGGCTTGATTGTCGGCAGGAACATTCGTAATTTTCTTCTTCTTCTTGCTCTTTTCAATATGCCCCTGCTTCCTTTTACTTCTTCCTTTTGTAACAGAGCGAGCGGGATCCAAACACATAGTCGACGAACTTGAAACATTAGAAGATTCGTTTGGTTGTTGTAAATTCTTCAAGGCAGAAACGGCAAGTGAGTCTCTAACGTAACCCTCTTCGATGATTTTTCTTGCTTCCTTGTTTCCTTGGCACTCCAGCACTAGATTGTAATACCTTCACGATATGTCATGACGCCAGCAGGCTCTCCATTTTCCTCTCCACTCCCCCGAGCTGTGCTTTTTAACCTGTCCCAAACATGAGATTTGGCAATTTTTGTCCACCTCTTCAGTATATACACTCCTGGGATTGTCATACAATTATGGTTATGAAGTATTCTTAAGCTATGACAACACAAGATGCCACGTTCCTCAAAATTCTTGCAAGAGCAGGTGATCAAGTTACTAGCAGCTGCAAACATCACATACACGACACCCATCTCCATTGTGTGCAGAAATTTTATAAGTAGTTATTATCTCATCGTGATCGAACTCTTCACAATTCGTTGACAACATTGCAATATATTCAGCTTCAAATTCTTTAAACACTCTCAATGTGTACACCTCGGAAACATGCTTCAACATCCCAGTTAATGGCAGGACAGTTGCCGGAATTGACCTTTATGACTGGAACTCGTCATCTGTTTCATTCTTCCTCCAATTCTTGACCAGGTTCTTGAAAATCCCATAAAAGCTAGTCAAACTTGTCGTCTTCTTTGAATTGAATACAATTATGTTGTTTGTACTCTCACTTCTTTGCGACGAAAGCATCCCGGCAGAGAAGAAGTCTTTGTTCAAGGCCGTGCACCATTTGTCCCTTAGATCGTACAATCGCTGAAACCACGATCTGTCATCCAATCCATACGTTGAAACCATATGACTCCAACATGACTCAAATTCATGCTCATCCATACATCTCGACAAGCATTTTTTAAATTATTCTTTAAAGGCATTGTTTGATTTCAACTGTCCAAACCTACTTATAGCATTCTGGTACAAATGCCATTGGCAAAGCCTGTGCTTTGCCCGAGGAAAAACCTACATGTGGGAAAAAAATAATTATTTCACGCAAGTATCAGAAAACTGTCACTTTTCACATGATTACAGTCACTTTCTAGCATTGAAAGTGTCACTTTTTGTGGTAAGAAAAATTGTTTTCCCTAAAAATGATGATTTTAAAATAAAAATACCAGTGAAAGAGTGTAGAGAAAAGTGACACTTTCTTTAAATAAATGTCACTGAAATTATTAGAAAAGTGACAGTTTTAAAAATAAAAACAGACAGAAATTAAAAGCAACAGGAAATCCATACCTTTTCTATTGCATTAGATATTGCTTGATCTTGATCAGTAAATATAGTGACAGGAGATTTCCCTTCCATGGATTTCTTAAAAACTTCAAAGAGCCACTCGAACGATTCCGTTCGACAAAAATGCACAACCCAACATAACGATTCTCCGATGATGGTTAACGCCGACTATTGGAGCACAAATTAAATTGTATCTATTTGTTCGATAGGTCGTATCAAATATCACAACATCTCCAAATAATTCGTAGTCTTCTTTCATCATCGAATCCCTCCAAAACACATTAGATAATTTGGCCTCCTCATCCAACTTAACCCTAAAGAAGAAATCCTCCTCATCATCTTGTTGTTGCTGTAAAATCTCAACAAGGGTCTGTGCATCCCCACCTTCTATTTCTTTCATTTTCAAACGATTCACAAAATTCWAGTGGTCTTTGATCGTGTGACCAATACTTTCATCTCCACCAGCTTCATAGGCCATATAACGATAAGAATCTGTTGGTCTCATTCCAGAAGACACCATATCTTGTATTACTTTCCCTTTCTCAACTGTAATTTTTCTCTCCGAACGATGTAAGTGGCCCCACTCTGTTCTTGAGAACGGATGATTATGGATTGTCTTATGTTCAATAACTACATACCACCTGTCATCATTTAATTTTACCCTTAGTGAAGCAGCACATCCTGTGCGCGTGACAGGACATTTCTTCTTTAACATCCCGGATTTCCTGAACCCTTCACAAGAGCACACAAAGTAGTGCTCGGTCACAACTCCATCATCGGTTTTTCTAGAAGTTGATTTACGAACACTGAAGCCAAGCGCACGACCATGTTTCTTATACAACTCATGCATATCATTAATCGTCTTTCTCCTCAAATCCAAGAGAGAACCTGTCACATCTACATTAACATATATCATCTCTAATAAGTGACTGGTATATGTAGAAAAGTGACAACGTTTTGCATAGAAAGTGACAGTGTTTAATTAATAAATTACTGCTTCAAAATTCCCAACAGAAAACAACATACAATTTCGAAAAGAATGATAAGTGACTGAAATATATAGGAAAGTGACAACGTTTTGGACAGAAAGTGACAGTTTTTAACTAAGAAATTACTGCTAAAAATTTGTAACAGAAAACAGCATAGAATTTTGAAAAAATGATAACAAAAATGTATATAATTGCCTTCTTCAATTTCGTGCTCATTTATAGGTTCGAGATTAGGGATTTTTTCATCATCTCCGTCCAAACGAATCACAATATCTGTATTCAAACTAATACTCTCCGTTTCAGGTACTAAATCCACATCAATTACTTGAATATCCGTAGTAATTTCACGGTCGGGTCGTGGCGGAGACTCTGATAAATCGCTAATGAGTATTTTTTTCCTGAATTAGGACTGGGCGTGGATCGGGGAGAGAGAAACGAACCGAAGAAGCCATTGTATGTCAGGGAAGAACCGCCGACTAAGCGTGTGGTGGCGAATAGTCTGGTGGCTGGCGGGAACCCTCCGGTGGATTCGTCTGGTGCGGTTGATGTTAATAGGGGCGCATGGGGTTTTGTGGGGTTGGATTGGGTGTGTTGGCGATTTGTTTGTGACAATGATTAAATCAATGGCGGACGGCCGCTGCGCTATGACGCTGTAACGGGAATGGGGGAGACGGCGGCGCTGTGAATGGAGTGGAGAAGAGAAGACAGCGGGGATTAAATTTTTGTTTTTTAATTTATATATTAACCCAAATGGATTCGGGTTGAGTTTGAATTTAGGCTCCGTCACATTCAAAAAGATTCGTGTGACAGTCACACAGGAGACCCACTCAATAAATGCATAATAGTTTAGAGATATCCCTACATGAATATATAATTCTAGAAATTATTGGCATTAAACCCAATGTAGGGATGAGACAAGGATATAAAAGCCGAAAACAATAATATATTAGTACCCGAACAACAAACACGTGCACTAATTCAGTCCAAATTATTCAACTCCTTCATCATGGACTTTAATTTCTCTCACAAAATATTTTCATTTTCACTCTCAGTAGCTCTCGAACGCATTGTACGCATTTACTAGTATACCTTCAGTCAATGAGACAAGATCCAAGAGGCTAGAATTTGGTACTGCCCATTTTGGTGCATCAGCATCCATTCTGGTGTTGGTAGATCTCCCTTGCTAAAATGGTCGAGGCCATGTCCTTTGATGGCAATGTGTGCTTGTCTCAAAAAGATAATATCATCTAATTTGATGGATAACAACTTAAATTGATGGTAGATAATATTATTTGAAGTTTCCTCTTATGGTGCTTCTGACTTGAATCAGTCATTGTATATAAGTAGTGGAGCTGAGAAATACATGAGAAAAGACAATGAATCAGAGGAAGGGTTAACCCGCTGTAATATCAAGAAAGATAATGAAGAAGTAAACAAAAGGCATAAATATAAATGTCATAACTAGAAAGCCAAAGTCGTAGTTTTGTTTATGCGGACATTAGTGATCATTCATTAATACATCTGAATATACATATTAACTACAACAAATGTTACATCACAGATAATGCCCAGGTTGTATATATATAGATGTATTCAGAGTCGGCCCTGAGGGCGGGCATTGTGGGTGATGACTAGGGGCCCCAAAATTATTATACACAAGTGTGTGTGTGTATCTTTTGTATTTTTAAGTTTTTTAGTAAAACGGTTAGTTGGGCCGTAAAAATTTATGAGGCAAAAAAAAGGAAATTAATCAAGTTATCCAAAATTCTAGTATTGATGAAAAAGTTATTCCTAAGTTTAAAAAATAAAATAAAATCTATCAGAGTATGAACCAACAAATGATGAATCGATTTATCTACTCTCTTTCTTCTCCAAAACCAAAATCATCTACTATTGAGTACTAAGCTTTTTTTGAATTTGTATGCGTATAAAATTGAAGTTTGACTAACTCACAAGGTTGATGCACCCTGAATTTTCAATCATTCAATGTTCATTAGGCCATAACAATTGTCCATTCACGCGTGTAGCTTTGTAGATTGATTGTGTTTTGTAAGTTTTCTTGATTAATTGGAGATGTTTTTTATTTCCCCCCATTTTGATAATTGAGAAACAAGGTGTTGGGTATTGATGTTGCTCTTCAGTTTTGTTTGGACTATAGCTCAACCATGGTGAATCAGTTATGGTTGACAAATACTCAATGGTACTTGGACCTTTTCATAGGGGCCAAATTGTCATTTCATGAATAAAAATCCAAAGCGACATTGTTTTTGAAGTTTTGTTCTTTTTTCAGCACGGTGATTCGCTTGGGACTCATTAAGGGTTAATCATTCATTTATTTGCGTTTGGCTTTGTTGAGAGCGGGACGTGAGAATCAATTGGGCCAAGAAATTATATCGCTCCCAATTGATTGTTCACCCCATGTCCCCCAATATTAAATAGGGGAGTTTATAAAACCCAATTAAAAATTAAAAGTTTAAAAAATACGATTACTTCAAAAAATTTATAGATATATGAAATATAACTTAAATATTCCACTTATATGAAGAAAACCACTCGAACTATTCACTTTCAACCCAAATTTATCAGAAGAGATATATCAACTAAAATGCAACCTCAAAAAGGTTTTAGTTTGTGTTAATTAATCAGTGTGAGATGCAGTGTGAGATGCAAATGCAGAGTGGACCTATATCAACCCAAATTCTTCAACTTTAGAAGAGATATATCAACCCAAATACTACGACTAGAAAAATGTTTTAGTATCAACCCGAATTTATCAAAAGAGATATATCAACTAAAATGCGACCTCAAAAAAGTTTTAGTTTGTGTTAATTAATCAGTGTGGGATGCAAATGTAGAGTGGAACTTATAGCGGCCCAAATTCTGCAAATCCGAAAGAGATATATCAACCAAAATACTGCGAATTGAAAAAGATTTTAGTATCAACCCAAATTCTGCAACTTATATATCAACACAAATACTGCAATATATCAACCCAAATACTATGACTTGAAAATTATTTCAATATTAACCCGAATTCTAATACTTATATATCAACCCAAATACTGCGACATGAAACTATATATTAACCTGAGACAAAAAAAGTTTCAGAAGAGATATATCAACCTAAATCCTCGACTTCAAATCTTTTTTATTTTATATATTTTAATTAATCGGTGTGAGAATGCAAATGCATGATGGATTTGAAGGGAAGGAGACATAACTATAAAATCAATTTAGAACAGAAAAACCTAAAATTATATGCAATTAATTAATATAATAATAAAAGCTAGTATAATTATAAAAACTTTCAACCCATCATCAATTATAAAAGAAAACGATAAGTTAGTATTTCTTGTAATTTCCACTATTAAATATTACTGAATAATCCTAAGTGGACAAATTAATAAAAAAATCCCTTAATTAGCATGTTAACCACTAGGTCCTCAACCAAGTAGGTGAATACATGGTCGGTTTTATATTTACATACATTATTTTACCTTTTCATAATTAGCAAACATGTTTATTTTTGGGATAATTCCCAAATAATACATATAGATCAACTTAAATTCCCATATAGTACACCCAGATTAGTTTATTCTCATTTAGGCTAAATATATTCCATTAAATCAACATTAAAACGTAAATTTCTTAGAGTGCCCTCTTTTTTCTTCTTCCTTTTCTTTTCTTCTATTTATTTTCCTGTCGGCCCATACTCATTTTCTCTCTCAACTTCAATTTGCAAAAACCCTACTCAATCTCTATTCTTCCCTTGCCATCACCACACCTTATCAGATCCCCATTGACAAGGCTTCAATTCAACCCAAGTCAGCCTCGATTTACTAAGTTCGCTACTATGTTGCGCATATTAGGAAAGCTTTTTTCTGCGTCGTCCATTGGTTTTGAGGGAATCGACTGTTGAATTTAATTGCTTGTTCGGATTGTGATCTCGATTACTCGATTGTGTTTGTATTTGATTATTAACATTTTATGGTTTGTTAGTTTTGAATGTCTGGAGTATACCCAAGTTTTTTCAATCACAATTTGTTTTTAGTTTTGTTTTAATTCCTCCGCCTTTGGAAATACCAAAACGCCTTATCATATCTTGATCGTGTCTTGTAATTCTCATCGGGTGATTTTTTCTTGAATTTAATTTTTTCAACTCTTTAAAAGATGGCGATATGGCAATATTGGCAGCCTGGGGTGTATTATAGATTTGTTGTGGCCTATTATTTTGTAAATCCCCATTTAAAGATAATTTATGCTTATCATTGCTACCTGGGTGTAGCACATCATCAATAACAAAATTGTCCATATATATACGTATAGCTATTCTTGTAATTTATTGACAAAACTTATGTTCGAGTTTATTTAAATGTTTTCTAGTGAAACGACTCATGCAAGATGGTTAGTATTTAATTTAATATGATTAGTATAAAATTTAATTGGTTTAGTATGAAATATAATCGGACTAGTATGTAATTTGTTGAAATTAGTATAAAATCTGATAGAGTTAGTATGAAATTTAGTAAGTGTAAGTAGTGGTAGTCTCAAATTGAAATTCACAAAGATATTTTTTTTTCTGAAAAATAATTATAATATGAATTTCTGGTTGAAAAAGAAATTTGATTGTTTTTATTATGAATTTCAATTGATAAGTATGAAATTATAAAAAAAAACAGTATGAATTACATGATGCAGTTTGAAATTCCACATGATAGTATGAAATAAATGACGTGGTATGAAATTTAACGATTAAGTATGCAATTCTACCGACGAAGTAGTATGAATTGCACGATACGGTATGAGAAACGATGGTGTATTATATATTCAAACACGAAGATCGACAACCAATGGTTGGTTTGGGGTAGTATGAAATCAACATGGAGTAATATAAATTTTGATTGGATTACATTTGAAAGAAAAAAAAAATCTGTTAGTAAGGGCAAAAAAGTATTTCTAAGTAGTGATTGGATTAAATGGGAAGTAGGAAATTATGTTGTACTAAATGGACTATTATTTCTTTAAAATATGAGCCTGTGGGAATTGCCCCCCTTTTTTTAATGAGCACCCGGTAATTACTATTTTGTCCATCCCTAAAATAGTTTAGTATTCAAAAACATAGTCCAATTACTAAATTTAATATCTTTTTAATTTTTCTTTTTCACATTTACCCCTCATTAATATTTCGAAATATTCATTGTCATTAACTATCTAGATATAATTACTACGAAAACAAGTAGATTTATTGACCATTTTATTTATTACTTTAAAATTTTCTACCAACATTTAATTAGTTCAATTAATACGTTCATTATTCAACAAATATAAATGCATGCATGGATGATTCTTCATTTCTTAACTACAGAGTTAAATCGGTCTCACCCCCTCCCTTGTATATCCTTGCGAACGATTTTCAGATCCCGATCCAAATCTTTTTTGGTTGCATTAATTTCGGATGTGCCCTCCCTCACGCCTCTGAAGGTACTTGGAATTGATGATTTTTAGCCTGAGCTATTCTTGCATCTCTTTTTTGATTTTTTTTAGTTACATACAAACTCATCCGTTTTCCTTCGTAGATTCATTGATCCGTCAAAGAGGCTTTTTTTCAATTTTTTTCTTTTTTTACACTACAAATTTTGATGGGTTATTGTTGGTAGGTGTAATTTCCCCTTCTTATGAATTGGTTTTTATGCTTGCAAATCAGTATTTTAACCATAGAAAAATGTCTTGTGATTTTTTATTTAGTTCTTCTTCTTCTTCTTCTTCTTCTTCTTCTTCTTCTTCTTCTTCTTCTTCTTCTTCTTCTTCTTATTATTATTATTATTATTATTATTATTATTATTATTATTATTATTATTAAAGCATATAACAGCAAACATAGAGATTGGTGAAAATTTTATTTTTTTGTTAAATTATTTTTTAATTATTATTTTTACGGTTGATTAGTAGGGTTGAAAATCAACTACTTTAGGTTTGTGCATTTAGTTTTGGTACCCCTGCAGCATGAATCTTGGTTACTAAGATGATTTTTTTTTTCTGGTATCGAGTTTATTGTTGCCGAAGGTGCCATTTTCTCCCTATGTTATGATAATGATGTATTAATATTTGGAAGATTGTGGTATGCATCTTCACATTTAATTATTATTAATATTCTTGATAAAGTCATTGGAGTCTAATTTTTTTTGGATAAAAAACTCAAAGTATATTCCTATGTTGGATACAATTTCTCTAATTTTCTATTAATAAGGATTGATTTTGTTCCTGAATATATGCCCTTAGAGAAAAAAATTATTGGTCTATTTCGTCTGAAGGAATTGATGGATTCTTATATGTAGTTTTGTAGATCTATGATTTCGAAAGATGATGTTAAGTTTCGTGATAACTATCACCAGAACTAACATCAATCAATTTGGAAATTATGAACTACAAGACACAACAAATGTTATAATTGATGTCTTTTTAACACCAATAATAACATCAAAGTGAGTACGTATAAAACAACAGCAGAATAAACAAGGGATTAAATGAAGTCAATTTAACTTTAGTCCGTAAGCAAACGTGCTTACGAACTTGGGTGTACAAACTCGAAAACTATATTACTTTTTTGTTGTTTAAGATCAATTACAGAATATCAAAGTAATATATGAAAAACAATTGTATCAACTCTTGATACAAAAATACTTGTTGCTACGCTTGAGATGATCTTCTCCATAGGTCACGCAACTTTGAAGATCTCCTTATGCTGAATCATTGCTCCAAGTCGATCTCTTGCTTGTGTTCTACTTCTTGAAAAACATATTGCCTCCTTCAAAAGCCGTGTGTTTATGCGTCGCTATTTTTTCCTTTAATAAATAAGACTCGTAGTCTTGAGAAACAAGTTAGATAAAAACTAAGGAAATTAGATAAAGTCCTAAACTCCACTTAGGAAACAAAAATAGAGTCCTAATTTAAATTAAGTCCAAGAAAGGCAAACAACTAGAAAAAGAAAAATTGCCAAGAATAAAATTCTCAACAATCTTCTCCTTTTGCCTTTCTGGACAAAATACAAATGACGCAACACACAAAAGAAACACACTGAAACTCCCCCTAAGTTGAACAACTCCCCCTAAATGAACATTGTATAAACAAACATCAAAACAAATAAAGTTTTTTAAAAAGGAAATGAGACAAACAACTTAGGAACTTAAAGACCACGAGTCCTCTTTGAACGACGTGGAGATGTCGAAGTTTCTTCACCCTGAGCTTTCCCTTTCCTCAGCAGCCTCCTTATTTTCTTCAGCTTCTTATTCCTTGAACGGATCCTTTTCCTCCTCTTGTCCTCGGCTAAGCTTGCCAACACCTCGGCAGCTTCACCATCAGCACCATCAGCTTCACCATCAGCGTCGTCAGCCTCATTTTCTCCCCCTTTTTGTCCATAAGCCAAATGGGCCTCCAACAGAGAACCACGCAGGGCCTGGAGCTGTGCAATCTGGGTATCCAGTAGAATAACTTGAGCACGCACAGCCTGAGCAGGAAGACGAACCATGTTGGGACTGGTGTTGGGAACGTCAGAACTGTCACCAGATGCAACACCAGCCCGAATGGGCGCCTGCCAATGGAGATCCACGACACATGCCCCATCCAAGTGCTGGCTACGTAAGGTGAACCACTCAGCCTCTCTAGTCAAAACATCATCTTCAAAAGGCGTATGGCCTTGATTATCCAGAATGCTATAATAAGAGAAGGATAACAAAGAGAGGAAGCGATTTCGTTGTGGAAAACCTTGTTATGGCATCAAACACTTGTTGATCGAGATTGAACTTGATTCCCCGACCAAGTTTGTGCAAAAAATGAGCTTGAGGTCGGGTTAAAACCGTTGCATTCTTTGTGGGCACCCAGTTGAAAATCGCCGCCTTATGCAATACTGAGTAGAGGGAGGACAACCGAGTGCTGGGCAACTGTTCACGCCACTTATTCAACAACCCACCAGAAAAAAACTGGATGACCTCATCCATATCATCAACAGTCGAGTCACCCTGGTATGCCTCAGTCCCAAACGCCTCATTAATCAGATTAGGAGTAAAAAGTAAACTTTTCCACGGACAAACACCTTCCCGTAATCCACAGAACTAGAATCACCAACAGAGGAAAGGAGGTTCGCATAAAACTCCAAAACAACATCCCTAACAAAAGGCATTGCAGTAGACACCATGGAAAACATACCTCGATGTTCGAAAAAAACAATCAAATTTTGTCGTTTGAAAATTTCTAGGGGGACTCTCCTTTCATCAATCATCCCACGGAGACAGTAGTCAGAAAACAACTCCTCGGATTTGGAGGTTAAAAACTTCTCGGAGATTGGAACCATGTCCTCAATCTAGACATTGCCAGAGTCAGGGTGATCACCAACAACACCTCCTCAATCAAAGGAAGGGGACGTGGCCCTGGAAGGAGAGACAGAATCAACAGTAGAATCTGATCTGGAGGAAGAGGTGGGAGAAGCAATTGGTGATGTTGGCTTTGGTGACATGTGACCAGAACCAACACTATCTTGGGCTTCTTCTTTACAGCTTTCACAGAGGGCAGAAAATTCTGAAGGGGTATCTCATCAGAAGTATCAGGAGAGTAATAAAAAACAAACTCTGGTTCAGGTTCAGGCTGATCCGCATGAGCAGAAGTGAGAGGGGGATCAGCAATGGGACTCAAGGAACTCGATACTTCACCAGTAAAAAAATCAAGGATCTCATAGGGAGGATCTGAATACTCAGTTGCAGTTGACCCTGGCGACACTTTAATTGACGCCGGAGGGTTATTCTTATCAGTGAGCTTGAAAGTCTGCTTACGGTGAGGATTCGCTATTTTTGCCAAGCAGGGAGCGGAGGAGGTCGCCGGTGCAGCAACAAGAGCGGCAGGCACATATTCTTCATCATCCGAGTCCGTCATGACTGTGGTGTCCTCGGCCAAGTTTATGTGCTCAATTAGCACATTGCACCTTGGGCCTGCCTGACTCTTCGGAACAGCCGGCGACACCACGCCTGGAGGAATGTTTCGCAGCCGACGTGACCTCTTCAAGGTTGGATTACCAACTCGGCCAAAAACTTCAGCGATGAGCAGCAATCGGGAGGGTTATCAACATCGATCTCGTTTCCTTGTTGGCCCAGAAACAATTGAACCACAGGGACGACATCAACAGGTGCCGGAGCAGGAATGATGTTTTGAGAGCTCACCGGAACGTCAGGTGGTGTTGCAATCGGTGATGGGTTTTATGGGAAAGTACCACTGAGTTCGTCATGAATGTCTAGGCCACCGATTTTAGTGAAATTCAAAGGACCCTGTTCTTCAGGTGAGCTTTGCACGCCGGCAGGGAGCTCGAGATTTTTGCTCGGAGAAGACATCCTGTAGCAAATTTCGAAGAGAGCACAAAAATAACAAGCAAATCGAGAGAAACGATAAAAGATTTGAGAGTTAGAGAGTCTTAATTGGAGAGGGATTGTAGAGAAGTGGGACAAATGGTAACAAATCAGGTTTCTTAAACAAAAAAATTGACCGTTGTCTTAGGAGAGAGAAAGGTAAAGTAAAAAATCCCTTAATTACCTATTTTCCTATTTAAAACCGCAAAAGATTTTCTTTCCATACAAAAACCTCACTCACCCTTAATTTAGGACACATGATCTCCACTCAATCATCCATGATTCCAATAATCACACATCTCTACAATTGCACAAAGTCGGAGTAGAGCTGGAATTATGAACCATCACCATAATCGTAAAAATACGTACAGAGGGAAATTTCTCTTGCCACGTCAACCTTGTATTACCTGTCCAACTCACTGATTATAACACCACTGAAACAACCGATTTACTAAACCCTCAATAAGATTAAGAGATTTCAAAGAGAGACGCAAGCACAAGTAACAGAACACACAACAATTTGGCATCTTCACATAGTATGAATGTCTTAATTGATGCCTAAAAATATATGACCTAAAAAGTTTTAAAAAATACACTTTATGGTTTCAGTGACTTGATCAGTGTTGCTTTTCATGACTGATTACATTATAACTAACATTACTTCAGGTGAATCCAATGAAAACATACCCCTTAACCCAAGTTAATGACTACGTCAAAATCGCTCAATGAGGTGAAATTTAAAGATTGAACCTTTTTAATCCAGATTTTCTTCATCCTTTTAGAGATTTGAAGAGAAATATCTTATTGTTATCAATTGCTACAGACACCTCTTGTTTTTGGACCTGGGAGAAAAACCATTTTCTGTGGGAAAGTTCTACAATCACCTAGTTGAAGAGGTTAGTCTTTTTGTCACCACCTTTATTACAACACATGATCTTTTTGCACTTTCAACCAGATTCAATGCATTCAGATTATGTATGAAAAAGAAGACAAAAATGCATGCAAAAATATACAGATGTTATGACTGATGACAGTTTTGGTTGTCATAACATCAAAACTAACACTGACTATACAATGCACATACCGAGACCTCTTCTCAAGCTAGAGAAGGTCTCTAAATCCAATGTCTTTATGAAGATGTCAGCAAGCTGATTATCTGTCCCTACATGCTCAAGACTCACTATCTTCCTCTCAACCAAGTCTCGGATAAAGTGATACCTGATGTCGATGTGTTTTATTCGAGAGTGCTGAACGGGATTTTTCGAGATATCTATGGCACTCGTATTATCACAGAGTACGCTCGGAATACTACTATGCAGACCGTAGTCTTCAATCATCTGGTTCATCCACAAAAGTTGCGTACACGCACTTCCAGCTGCGATATATTAAGCTTCAGTTGTATAGAGGGATATACAATATTGTTTCTTACTGTACCATGAAATTAGGTTACTACCCAAGAAAAAAAACATCCTCCAGTGGTACTCTTCCTATATACGATATCACCTGCTTAGTCTAAATCAGTGTAACCAACAAGTTTAGTGCAAGTATCTTTGGTATACCATATCCCTAGATCACTTATACCAGCCACATATTTAATTATTCTTTTTACAGCTTTTAAATGTGACTCCTTGGGGTTCGATTATTACCTGGCACAAAGATAAACACTGTACATTATATCAGGCCTGCTGGTAGTTAAATATAGGAGACTTCCTATCATACTCCTATAAACGGTGTTATCAACACTGATCCCGACATCATCTCTTGACAGTTTCTTAGTTTTACCCAATGGTGTTTTCTTATGCTTATCATTCTCTAACCCAAATTTCTTAACGAGATTTTTAGCATATTTGGTTTGAGAAAGAAATACCATCTTCAAGATGCTTAACTTGTAAACCAAGAAAAAAAGAAAGATTACCTTCCATGCTCATTTCGAATGTATCTGACACCCGAGCTATAAAATCCTTCACCATCTGTTCACTAGTGGATCCAAAAACAATATCATCCACATAAATTTGAACTATAAAAATGTTCTTGTTGGATTTGAGGAGAAACAAGGTTTTATCAACTTCACCTCGTCTAAAGTTTAAAAATAGTAAATGTTGAGTCAACCTCTCATACCAAGCTCTTGGAGCTTGTTTTAAACCATACAAAGCTTTTTTTAATTTAAAAAAAATTAGGTTTGTGAGGATCAACAAACTCTTTGGGTTGCTCAACATACTCTTCTTCACTCAAAACACCATTCAAGAAAGCACTCTTAATGTCCATTGGATGCAGAGATATTTTCAAATGACAAGCAACAACAACAAGGAGTCTTACCGATTCTATACGTGCAACCGGTGCAAATGTCTCATCGAAATCGATGCCTTCAATCCGAGTATATCCTTGTACAACCAGCCTTGCCTTTTTACTAATAATGTTTCCCGCTTCATCAGTTTTGTTCTTGAAATCCACTTATTGCCAGTGACATGTGTATTTTCAGGACGGGGAACTAAGTCCCAAACATCGTTCTTGGCAAATTGATCTAACTCATCTTGTATGTCTTTGATCTAGAACTCATTCTTCAGAGCATCTTCCACACGCTTTGGTTCTGTATTAGCAAGGAACAAAGTCTCTCGAATTTGAGAGTAGTTAGTCGAATGATAGACATATCTTACCATTTCTTTGAAGTTTATATGTAGCTTCCTTGTGATTCTCTCATCAAGATCTCCAATGATTTCACCTGTCGGATGATTCCTCTGAATTCTTGACGGAATATCCCTCTAATATATGTCAATTTGATTGTTCGCATTATCTTCATCTGAGTCTGAATCTGATTCAGAAGCTTCTAGGGTTGGTGTTAAAATAGATGTTAGGTCCCCAGTCTCGTCATAAGGTGATGTTAGGTTTGGTGACATGTCACTAGAGCTGTCACCACCTGCAACTTCAGTTTCTGTACCTTCACTATCGCCTAAATCATCTGAATCATATTGAGGACTCTGATCATACACCAGATCATCGTCCTCAGCAGGTTTAATTCCACTAATAAAATTATCAAATTTCACATTGACAAACTCCATCATGGAACGTGTTCTAAGGTTAAACAATCTGTAAGCATGACTGTTCAGGGAATATCCCATGAAAACCAAAATAAAGCATATGAAATACTTGAAATAAAAATGATCAAGGACTCGATCTATGACCTAGACGTGTCCCTCATCTAGATTCCATGGACGATTCACAAGATCAAGCAAGAAATCAAAGAGGTAAAGCAAAAAGCATAAAATTGAAGAACATACATGAAACTGATGAACAAAGCATGAAATTAAAAGAAAGCTTACTTGAATTAAAGTGAGAAACAAGCTTGAATTAAATTGCATCAAACTAATAACCCAAGGGAATACTTGGATTCTTCTTAGGCTTACAAACCCAAGTAAATCTTAAAAATTAAATGTAAAATCTAGAGAGAGAATTTTTAATCCCAAACCCAAGCTTGGGTTGGGAGGAGGTGGGAGATATTTTACAAAATGAGAGAAGTCTTCTATTTATACTAGGTTTAATTGGGTTTAAATTGGTCAATTTTGGCTTTAAAGGTTTAATTTCCTGGGTTTGACCATGTTTGACCCGTGTTGACCAAGATGGCTCGGAGATCAGCACTTGGTGCAGAAATTGGCAGGGAGATGGCAGCTGGGCGCTGCCTTGGCAGGATAGAGCAACACTTGGCGCAGGGGATGGCAGGGAGATGGCAGCTGGGTGGCTACCATTCCAGAATGTCTTCCCATTTGGAGCTCCTTCTTGGCATCAAGTTGGCTTGGATTTTGGCAAGACATGGATTAGGATTTTGGCTTTGAATGCCATTACCTATGAAAATAGGAATTTTGAACATAAAAAACCCAAGAATTTCACCAAACCTCAAATTAATTAAACTATTTAACCCAATTAAATATAAAATCAACTAGAAACATGAAGAACAACAAAAAAAGAAAAACAACCTAATAAACTTAACTAATTGACTCAAAAACTACTAAAAATAATATAAAACCCTAATTAAAAATACGAGAATAACACCACAATTACATGCAAAACAACCACCCCACACTTATCGGTTTGTTCGTCCTCGAACAACGAAAATAATCGAGAATGTACATGCAATGAACATTATGCAAAAAGAAAAAAAAACCTTGTGCTTATCCTAATTAATATGATGGAAATATCAACATCAACTCGTTATCGACAATCATTGCTCGTATTACTCTTCCTCAATTGAAAACCAAACCGATGAATTCCTCACAAATTGAGTTTTGAGGGTGTTCGCTCAATTGCTCAAGTGTATGTTATATGGGACGTGTATACGCTCGAATCGGACAATGCATGCACTCGTCAAGATTTTACAAATCGGAAACACGAAATCACCCATTGTACATGATCAAACAAGAATCGAAAGAGGTCTTTATTTCGGGTTGTAATGTTGGCTCTTTCGTAAGGTATGGAATATTTGGATATAGTGGCTAACACACGATCAAACGTGATCAATAACACATAAAACCTTAACTTCTAAACCCGAAGCTTATGATCGCTTCACTCTTCCTAATCTGCCAAACTTTCATTCGAAACCATTTTGTACACTTACACACTTTCCCGACTTTGTTTTACAACACTTAGAAGCCTTTTGAATTCGCTTCTCTTCACTAAACTTAGCCTTTTTGAATTAGGCTTTTCACTTGAATGCACGCTTTATCACGTTTCGTGATTTGTGTTAGAGTATTCTTCTTCTTCTCCTTTTTTTTCTTTTTTTTTTTGTATAAGCAACTCAAAACCCAAAACCCACAATCGATTTCCCTCACATTTCTAGTCAACTAATCATACACTCTTACTTCACAATTTATGAAGATATAAGAGCTAAAATCGAGCTCGGCTAACAAGAAATGGGGCATAGGCTCAAGGGGGCACATTTGGGATATTTAAGTAGATCATATATTTGGATATGGCCGGAATAAGGGTGATATATGTGCCTCGAGGTCATTTCCAAATTCAATCATGTACGAGAAAAATCGAGCCTCCTCAATGCAATTTTCATAAAAAACCGATAATTCACACAAGGCTACTCACTAGTTTGCACCGAATTTGGGAGCAAAATCCAAAGAGCTTTTAGAGCGTTGCAATCTTTTCACGAGAAAATGTTGATTACATATATATATATATATAGGCGAATTTTGGACGAAACACAAAAACTTAACTCTTTACACAAGGGGCCATAAACATGTAATAACCCGACAAGTAAACAATTCAAATCTCCAAGCAAGTGGTGATTGTTAAACAATGTAATAAAGACACAAAAACAACTCAACCATATAATAGCGCAAGTAGTAAGTTTCACTTTTCCAAGAATGCGTCACTTCGCCAAGGCTCGAGTTAAGAAAGACATATCATGTTTTGTGACACCCGAACCCTAACCACCTACTCACCCCACACTTAAACAATGCAATGCCCTCATTGCATTTTAATGAAAAATAAGTAAAAGAAGGGTGAGATAGAAGCTTCCTAAACCGAGCGAGTTTGGGTCGAGTTCGGTGGAGTCCACTTAAGCAATCAAGCAATCTAAGTAAAAACTGAGCATGGCTCATATTTCCCGGCTCCACGAACGCTACCCTCTTATCAAATCATCCAAGGTTGAGTCGGAAAACGAAACCCTATAAAAGGAAACCAAACAAAATAAAAAACATAAGGAAATATGTACATAAATCGAAACAAAATGAAACTAAAAACCAAAAAGAACCAAAAGACAACTCAAAAATATTTTTTTGTTTTTTCAAATTTTCAAATGTTTTTAGATTTTCATTTTAAGAAGAAAGAAAGAAAGGAAGAAAGAAAACAAAAGAAATAGATGAGGAGAACTTGGGTTGCCTCCCAAGAAGCGCTTGTTTTACGTTACTAGCTTTATGTACTTCCTTCTTACTCAAGGTGAAAACATAACGGGAGGGTCCTCCAAAATAATATCCTCCTTGTCGGGAGGGTCCATTCTTTGGAATATTCTCGGCGCATTGCATAGCTCAAATAGTATTCGCCAAAAAGCAACCGTTCCAAATGGGCAAATGAAACTCGTCTCGGCTAGGTCTTCGGGTGGAATGGTGGTTTTGAAGTGACTCAATGACTCGTCGAGAAAACAAAAGGAATATTGGTCGGCTAGCTTGTTCAACCTTTGATCGGTAAACGGAGAAAGGAAATGATCTCTCTTGGTAATCGCATTTAAATTCTTAGAATCGATCAACATCCTCCAACCCATTGTATCTCTCGTAGCCATCAACTCTCCTTTTTCATCCTTAAAAACGAACATGCCGCTCGTCTTGGGCACCAAGTCAATAGGATTCACCCAATCGCTCTTGGAGATCATAAACATCAATCCTTCCCACAACAACCTCCAAATTCCGGATATTTTCATACGGGGGCTAACTCCTCTAACAACTCCGGGTCTCCAGCCAATAGCACCCTTAAATACTTTGAGCACTTCAACCATCCTCTCGTCCTCCTCTCGATTCGGACCGGCAAAAATGATAATCGGATTGCTCTCCTCCTCCTCAAAATAGACATACTCGATGCGAGATGGGAAAGTCTTAGGCTCGGGCTTGTGCCTCCCCCCGACCTCGTTGGAGGCTAATTCGAACAAATCACCGATACCTTCAAGGTACTCTTCAAGCTCTCGAATCTTCTCATCAAAAATCTCCACCTCCCCCGCCAAAAATATATCGGTGCCCTCAACGACACAATCATAATCTCCTTCACTCACGTCGTTGGCACATTGAAACATAATTGGCTCGTCGATATGGACAAGGGGCTCATCATCCTCACAATGATCCTCAAAATAGGCCTCTCGGACAATATCCTCCTCAATACTCCTATCCTTCATATAAACACGTTCGAACAAAGTCTTAATGAAGTCCATATATATCCACTCCTTGCAGGATTTTTTTAATGTAAAAGGCAAAGGGTCAAGAGGAGTGAAAACACTTAGAAAAGAGACCAAGTCCTCGTCCGACTTTGAGACACACGTATTCTCAACCACCGCACACTTATCAAAGATCGCGACCTGAAAAGTGTGTGAAGGTGGACTTGAGAATTGTCGTGTAATGGCCAATAGATCTGGATCGAGAGATTGGGTAGGAGCAATCACCGGGATAGATTGGCAAAATGGGTCCACGGGAGTGGAATCAAGAGGGTTATGAGTCGGCGGAGGAGCAAATGATGGTGTAAGACAATCGGTTCTCGCGCTAGACATTTGAGAGATTTGAGCCTCCAACGCCGCCATTTTCTTAATCAACTCAATTTCTTTAGATGATAAAGGTGGAAGCACCTCATTAGCATGAACATACGTTGGTGGAGGACATTTTGGCTCGGGAAGAGTAAACACCCCCACAAAGGGTCTATTAACATCTCTCATAGTGTGGATAGGGGGGCCACTTGCGACAACGGATCTTGGTCCTCCAAACAACTCGTAAGCCTCAAGATCCTTAGAGGATAAAGCCATGCGTGCCTTAGAATACGTCGCTCGCGAATATTTTAGCTCGGGAGGATGAAACGTCCCCAAAAAGGGGTTTTTGAAATCTCCAATAGTGCGGATAGGGGGTGCATCGAAGCTCAAACCTCCAAAGTATGCATAAGAATCGAGATCTTGGGCATTAGTGGTGGTACCAATCGGGGCTTGATTGAAATTGGAAGTACGAGAATCGCCATACGGGCCGGGATTTGGATTTCCACCACCCACATTTCCACTCGGATACATATTCGGCATAGGACTGACATTATAAATGGGTGGGGTGGGGGGGGGGGTGGGGGGGGGGGGGCTCCATACGGGCCGGGATTCGGACTCGACATATTAGGAAAATATTGAGGAGCACCACAGCTATACAAATCGGAAATTGGGGCTTGCACGTTCGGATAGGGATTCGAAGCTCCATAACCACCGAAGGAACCATTCACGCCCGAAAAACCATTAAACTCGACATGGTTTGCACCATGCCCTCCCACATAGCCAAGGCCATTATACAACATCTCATTCCCAACATGGTTTGCACCATGCCCTCCCATGTTGGGAATATATCCACCATAGCTACAAGTACCTATCATACTTAAAAAAAACGTCAAATAACAAAGAAAGCTAAAAATACAAAGAAACAACAATCAAATCGAAAGCCTTAAACAAGCCGAGTCACTACGGCGCCATTTTATTTTGTAGTTTTTATTTTAAATCCCCGACAACGGCGCTATTTTGTTTTATAATATTTAGTGGTTTTTGAAATAAAGGTTCTATTGGTTTGGTATTATCGGAATTCGATTCAATTGAAGGAGTCAAGGTGTTTCAAGCTTTGAAAAGTAAAGGAAAATAAAAACAAGCAATTAACCTATCTAAACTATTATAGGAATTGAAATAGCAAGTTGGTCGGATGCCTCGTCGTATGCCTCAATATGAAAATGCAAAGCAATAATGAAAATAAGCAAGAACAAGCAATGTTTCATCAAGTACAAGCATGAAAGCACAAGGTACAACCATGCTTGCATGAGCATAAAATCCTAAATAATGAAAATTGACAAAAATCAAAAGCATGAATGGAAAGAGAAAAGAAAATTGACGTCAAAGTTTAAATCTTTACGGAAAATAACAAGCAACAAAGAGTAGATCTAGGATCTAAGCATGAAACAAAGCATGAAAATAAAAATCAAAATAAAGCATGTGAAATACTTGAAATAAAAATGACCAAGGACTCGATCTATGACCTAGACGTGTCACTCATCTAGATTCCATGGACGATTAACAAGATCAATCAAGAAATCAAAGAGGTAAAGCAAAAAGCATAAAATTGAAGAACATGCATGGAGTTGAAGAACAAAGCATGAAATTAAAAGAAAGCTTACTTTAATTAAAGAGAGAAACAAGCTTGAATTAAATTGCATCAAAGTAATAATCCAAGGGAATACTTAGATTCTTCTAAGGCTTACAAACCTAAGGAAAGCTTGAAAATTAAATCTAAAATTTAGAGAGAGAATTTTTAATCCCAAACCCAAGCTTGGGTTGGGAGGAGGTGGGAGATATTTTACGAAATGAGAGAAGTTTTCTATTTATACTAGGTTTAATTGGGTTTAAATGGGTCAATTTGGACTTTAAAGGCTTAATTTCCCGGGTTTGACCAAGTTTGACCCGAAAATCGGCTCCTTAGCCACGTGGCTAACCCTTTTGGTTTGGTTTGGTTGGCTCGGTTTAGGCGAGCCTGGTCTTGGGGGGGGGGGGAGGGGAGGCGTTGGCTGGAGATGGCACGGAGTTGATGGCAGCTGGGCGCTGCCTTGGCAGACTAGAGCAGCACTTGGCGCAGAGGATGGCAGGGAGATGGCAGATGGTTGGCTACCATTCCAGAATGTCTTCCCCTTTGAAGCTCCTTCTTGTCATCAAGTTAGCTTGGATTTTGGCAAGACATGCCTTAGAGTTTTAACTTTGAATGCCTTTATCGAAAATAGAAATTTTGAACATAAAAACCCAAGAATTTCCACCAAACCTCAAATTAATTAAACCATTTAACCCAATAAAAACAACAAAAAAATAAAAACAACCTAATAAACCTAACTAATCGACTCAAAAACTACTAAAAACAATATAAAACCCTAATTAAAAATACGAGAAAAACACCACAATTACATGCAAAACAGTGACCTAGGTCTGAAATACACCGTTTGAAATACGCATGGTTCTAGTCATCTCTGCAAGAGATCTATTTTTTCTTTCAACTATACCATTCTGCTGAGGGGTAATGGGAGAAGAAAATTCATGAGTCATTCCATGCTTTGAATAATAGTTTGAAATTTAACATTTTCAAATTCCTTTCCGTGATCAGTCCTGATCCTACCTATGCTCACACCAAAACGCATGCACAATTTTTTAGCAAGGAATTTGAAAGCTTTAAAAGCATCAGATTTTTCTTTTAAAAATTCAACCCAAGTAAATCTAGAAAAACCATCAACAATTACCAGAACATACCTTTTACCTCAAAGACTCTCCACTTCAAGTGGTACCATGAGGTCCATGTGCATGAGTTCAAAGCAATTTGACATGGTGAGGCTCTGTACATGTGGGTGTGGCACCCTGACTTGTTTCCCCTTTTGGCAGGCTTCACACACTGAAATGATCTTCGTGTTGAGCTTTGGTAGACCATTTACAGCTTCTTTCTTCACCAGCCTTTCCAACATCTTGTAGTTGACGTGTCCGAGCTTTTGATGCCACACCTCAGCATCGCTCAGTGGAGACAACTTACAGAATACATCGCCATTAATTTGATAACAATTGTTGGAGGTCCTTTGGCCAGTTAGAATGCAGGTATTTCCTTCATCATAGGCTTCACACTTTTCTCGTGTGAACTTAAAACTGAAGCCACCATCACACAGCTGATTAATGCTGATCAAGTTAGTCGTTAGTCCTTCAACAAGTAACACATTTTTAAGTTTTACAATTCCTGGAACATGGAGAGTTCCTTGGCCAATGATCTGACCGTTTGCACCTCCACCATATTTCACTTTTCCTCCTTGGAATTTAACAATGTTTAAGAGGAGGTCTTCAGATCCAGTCATGTGTTTCGATCATCCATTATCAAAATACCATGCTCATGGAATGTGAGATTTCAGAGAGGTATAAATCATATTGCACTTGATCTCCTCCTTCTTCACCCAGACCTGTGTGACCTTGGTGTTGGCTTTGGTGTTAGTAACTCGGAAGCTGTCACGGGACTCAGTAGACTACTTTGTCCTCTAAAACTGATTTTTCTTGCCCTCTTTCTTTCAGTAGAAAGGACGTATATGACCAGGATCGCCACAGTGATGACAAACATACTGCCTTCTTCTCTTTTTGTGATGCTTGGTCGTCAGATTTTGGTTAGTTTGTTGCAGTTGCTCTTCAGGATTTCATCCAATCCCGTTCTTCGAAGACTCTGGGAATGTCATTCCCAGAATTTCATTTAGCTTTGACATTCCCATATTGAGATTTGAGAGAGTATCTTGAGCCTTCTTTAAATCGGCCTTCACTTATTCTAATTCCGAGTATTTCCTCGTGAGAGTTGATTCCAGATGAATGATTATATTTAATTGATCATCCTTCTCATGAGTTATATTTTCAACCTTAATCATGAGAGCTTTCACCTTTAGAACCTGATTTCCCTAATTGGCAAACATTCGTCATACTCCATGTATAGTTTCTCATACTTGTCAATTGTCTCTACAACCTCTGCATTTAGACACAAGGTGTTGGTATTAATGTTACCAACACGCATGTCGTCATTCCAGACAACATTAGCAAACAGTGCAGGAACTGACTTAGATGAGTCAGAATCACTTTCATCTTCATCATACTCCTTTACAATCAGGTTCTTTTTCCTCAGTGTGTTAGCACATTCTTTTTTGTAATGCCCCCAACCTTTACACTCATGACATTGAATTTCGTTGAGAGGTTTAGGAAAATTTGATGTCTTTGACTCGGATGGTGAGGATTGGAAATTAGAAAGCTTTTGTACAGAAGATTCTGGAGATGGTGTCTCTGTTTTGAACTTTGGAAATGTCCCTCCAATGTTGTTTCTTTTTCTCAAATGTTTGTTGAACTTCTGAGTGATCAGAGACACTTCTTCCTCTCTAAGGGTGGTATTTTCAATTTTATCCAAAATTCTCTCCAATCATGAACTTCACTGTCATCATCCCAGTTAAGATCGGTAGTAAGGGCAACATTATTCTCTTTCAAGTTGGAACCAAGATGTTCCATCTCAAACGTTTTGAGCGATCCAACCAAGTCATTGAGGTCTAGATTATCAGTATCCTTTGATTCTTCAATGGCAATCACCTTCACGCTAAACTTCTTTGAAATAGATCCGAGTAATTTTCCAACAAGGTATGAATTGGACATGGCCTCGCCAAGTTCTCCGCACTCATTTGCAATCTCCGAAAGTCTCGTGGCATAGTCCATGATGGACTCTTTTTCATCCATCCTCATCGACTCGAAAGTAGAAGTCAGCATTCTTAATCTTGACCTCTTCACACTTTGGGTTCCTTCGCACACCCCCTGCAATGCATCCCATGCATCCTTTGCTGACTCGCACTTTTTGATAACTTTGTAGTAGTTTGAGTCAACATATCCACATAGGGTGTTGATGCACTTGGAGTTCCAATTTGAATTTGCTATTTCATCAGCGGTCCAGTTTATTTCTTTATTGAAGAAAGTTTCTCCATCAGCATCGGTAACTCGTGGTTTCTCCCATCCAACCAAAATGGTTCTCCACGCTCATTTATTGATATTCTTGATATGCCACCGCATCCTCTGCTTCCAGAGTGATTAATTTTCTCCATTGAGGATAGGAGGTCGCGGATTCCCCTGAGCGTCCATAAGTCAATGATTCTATAAAAAAATAAGGATCGAAACACTTAATG
The DNA here is from genome assembly GCA_014905375.1 of Phtheirospermum japonicum. Taxonomy (NCBI): domain Eukaryota; kingdom Viridiplantae; phylum Streptophyta; class Magnoliopsida; order Lamiales; family Orobanchaceae; genus Phtheirospermum; species Phtheirospermum japonicum. The sequence goes on along the minus strand of BMAC01000730.1, from coordinate 90,163 downwards.
TCAAGCACCATGCCTGATATCAATTGTAGTTTTGTAGATCTATGATTTTGAAAAACGATGTTAAATTTGTGATAACTATCACCAGAACTAACATCAATCAGTTAGGAAATTATGAACTGCAAGACACAACAGATATTATGATTGATGTCTTTTTAACACCAATAATAACATCAAACAGAGTACGTATAAAACAGCAGCGAAATAAAAGAGGGATTAAGTGAATTCAATTTAACTTTAGTCCGTAAGAAAACGTGCTTACGAACTTGGGTGTACGAACCCAAAACAAGACTCCTAGTCTTGAGAAACAAATTAGACAAAAACTAAGGAAACTAAGGGTACGTTTGGTGGACAAAGCTGAAAAGCTAGCTGATAGCTGAAAAGCTAGCTGATGACTGATAAGTTATTTGAGAGCTGATAACTGATGACTGATAGCTGAAAAGCTAGCTGATCTATATAAAAGCGTTTGGCAAATTTAGCTGATAAGCTGACTAAAAAATACAAAATTACACAAAAGTACATGTTTAAAATAATTATGTTAATACTATTTTTTATTTATTTTCATATAATATTAGGCTTGTAAATTTAATTATTATTATTTCTATTACCAATTTATTTATAATATATATATATATATATATATATATATATATATATATATATATATATATTTATCTAAGTAATAATAATAATTTGACAATACTAAAATAATTCTTAGATATTAATCTAACAATTAATAAAGTGGTGAAATTAAAATAATAATAATACCTAACAAAATAATAGTGTAGTTTTCTAAAAAAATAAAAGGGTTAAAATAGGAATAAAATCAAAAAGCTCCACGAGCTAATTTGAAAAGCTTGTAATAGTAACATCTGAGATAAGCTCCGACTTTTCAAATAAGCTCATGCCACCAAACAAGACTTATTTAAATACAGAGAGTTTATAAGTTCTCAAAATAAGACATAAGTTAGCTTATTATACTTACCAAACATACACTAAATAAAGTCCTAAACTCCACTTAGGAAACAAATCTAGAGTCCTAATTTAAATTAAGTCCAAGAAATACAAACAACTAGAAAAGGAAAAATTGCCAAGAATAAAATTCTCAACATTATAAGTTGTAATCTAGTCTCATTATTTGGTGTTTAGTTTCTTATTTTTCAATTAAACTTCCACGCAAGCATTGCTTATTTTATAGATGGGTAAGGTAGTTCGTACTGTGGTTCAGTTCTTATTTATTTGTTAGAGATAATATATGTTAGTTACAATAGCTCAAATCTTGTCAGATTGAGTTTCTTCCATTTTCTATAGTTAACATTGCAACACATTTATCCTTTTTTTTCTTTTAAAAATATATAAAAATTGAAATTTGTTTTTGATGGCAGATGGAAAAGGGAAAGGTGTCGGGGAATAGCTTGACTTGTGTGGCAGCATTTGTGGAAGGAGGGATTCAAGACACATGAGTCGATTCGAACCATGTGTGCTCTATGCGCAGACATTATTCACCCGCACCTAGATGAGTACGTTGACAAGGTATTTCATTTTTTTTCTTTTAACTTAAATATATAGCTATGGTACTTGTTTACGGTAACTGCTATTATGTTTTCGAAATTGTATTTTTGGTTTTGTTCATAGTTTTTGTTTTTAGTTATCTAATAGAAAGATTTTTGTCTAGTGAATTATTTTGGCTGCGTTGTGAACTATGAGCCATTCTTTATTTACTTGCTTGTGGTATCAGCATGTATGTGCAGTAAAAGACTTGCAGTACATGAGGAACATGAAGTTGAGATAAAATTAAATTTCAGTGTTACTACGTGTTTTGATTTTTGTATTGCAAATTTAATGTGTCACGTGGATTGTATTCTTATCTTACATGATTGTCTTTGTTTAGAGGTTATATGACCAAGATTCTAAAATGGTAAATGCATTTTGTCCTCTGTAGAACCTATCTAAATTTTATGATTGTTTATTTTGGGAGTTTGTAGTTATTTAACTCCTCTCTTTACTTAAGGTAATATGTTGAGTGAGTAGCTTGTACAACCAAGTAACATGTTGCTAATTCAAGTTTTCAATGTTGTTTACCTTATGTGTATATATGCTTTTCAGATTTAATATTTGATATGAATTATCTGTTGGCCTCAAATTACCCCAAAATTATATACCTACATTGATTAGGATAGTATTCATTGTTTCTCAGGTGGGGTTCATTTGATTAGGTCGATTCACACGATAGATGAATAATCTTGGAACTTCGTGAATATAAGGTAGTATTTTGCTACCAAATCATTTCATTTCACTAGAGAAATTCACCCCCAAAATGTGATTATCAATTTTTGTTAGAAAATACATTGTTCACGCCTTTTCTTGTATGAATGACATTTGCATTCTAATAAGTTTGTTATCCGCTTCTATATAAGTAGAATTCATTCTCACCCATTTAAGAAAACTCAATCTCTTATAGCATTCTAATTGATTTTCCTTTCTCTTTTCGGGTACAGTTACCAATTTTTTGTTCTTGATTCGAGATTTTATTTGAAATGGTGAAGGGTGATTCAAGAAAAGGGAACAAATGATGAACATAACGTTACCTTATATGGGGTTTTGTGGTTTGATGTTGAGAGTGATTCGGTGAGAGAGCAATGTATAATTTTTGATGGTGTTGGTTTTTTTAATTTATATTTTGGTAATTAGACGAGATCTCACGAGTACCTTTTATTTAAATTATACCTCATAATTATACATAGAAAGTGATTATTAATTTTCTTACAGGCGGATTTTTTTTTTTGTAATTTGACAAAACCTTGTGAGTAACTTATTTAATTTTTTGAATAATCCCTCAAAATTATACATACAAGTGATTATTAATTTTATCACATGTAAAAAAACTGAACAAAATATGTTAGACAAACTGTCTAATATTCTGCAATAGATTCTTAGGCACATATTAACCAATATTTTTTTACATGAGACAAAATAAATCATTACAAGAATAATTCTTAACTTTTACTACATAATGTAGCTTCTAATTATATGATCGAACCTACAATTTATGTATATTGAAAATTTACAATTACATTTATAATTCAACTTATCATTTGGCTAAGATCACTGAAATTCTTTTAGTTTTTGCAAGGTGACCAACACCAATTGGAGTCCCAGAATGCAACAAAAGCTGCCATTCTTCTTTTCTTTTTCTCATTAAAGTAAAAAAAAAAAGTACCACTTGAGAGGAAATTATAATCACCTATAATTTCGGGTCTGTGTCTTCGTCTCCATTTTTTTAAATTCTCAAGTATTGAGGAGAGTGTGAGAACAATTCCACGAAGAGATGTACTCCAAAAGCTCTGACGACCTCTGTGTGAGTTCTTAATAACTTCATTTCCTGTTTTACTTTATTTCATGCTCTGGAATTTCGAAGTATCAACTGTAGCTACTGCATTGTGATTTTAATGAGATGTTCATTGCGTGAGATCTCATGATTGCTTTAAATTGTTTGGTTGATTTGTGTTATGAATATAATTATTGTGAGTTTTTTTGGATAGTATTATTGTAGCAAATACTCTTTAAGGGTCATCATTTATTTCTCATTTAATTTCAATCTTATTTTTCTTTAACTTCTTTTTCGTGTATGTTTCTGTATATGTTTCTTTTAAATAATCTTATATTACTCTTTTTTCATATATTTTGTTTATTGTTTGGTTGATTATTGATACTAATTATGTGTTGATCAACTTTTTAATCAATTTCTTGAAGCTTTGATATTACATTGGGCATTAGGATGAAATGAAGAAGATTAGTGCTTTTAAACGTGAGTTCCCTCTTTGCATGCTCCTTCTTAATGATGGTTAAATTCTTTCTCCTTTTTCTGTCTCTTTTTTTCCATTGATGAGGTTGTTTCATATTTTGAGATGATTTTTATGTTATTTGTTTTCTCTTTTGTTATCCAGATTACACCAATATATTTTTGTTTAACTTTCGTATCCTCATCTTCTTCTTCACTTTCCATTATATGGTTATATGTTATGTGATACGACATCAAATGTTCACGTCGGCTATATGCAGGTATTTATGGTAATTTGGGTAAACGACCTCATTTCTCGGAAGGAACATTCTTTCTGAGAGTTGAGCGAGATGTTCTAAGGAGACGCGACCTGAAGTATGAGAGTAGTTAGCTCTTGTACAGGGTAGCAGACTCTTATGGCATGAGTCTCATTATACCAGCTCAATGTCAAGTGGCAAATTAGCATCGAGTGTTGGGCTTTATAGTTTTGTGCCTTAACGGGCTAATATGGGTTATTTTGTGGGGTCCCGACGGACTATATTATAGAAAGAATTACAAGTCCAGGCCTATTCTTGTATTTTAGTTAGATATTTATTATTTATGAGAACTTAGCATATAGAGAAACCCTAATTCTAAGACGATTGTGATATTTATGGTATTATAGTAGGAGAGCGGAACCCTTGCTTAAGGAACACTTCTCTTATCTACTATCTACTACCCTCCTAAATGGAGAAATATTTTTGTAAAAATATTAATTGCCAATTTTAACCCTCCCCTAATTATTATTCTTGGTATTAAATAATTTTCCTCCAACGTTATTAATTTTTTTTCCAAAAGTTGTCTCTACGCACGCATCGCTTCAAAACAAACACTTTATCTTCGAGATTTTCTGCGCACACCGAATACCCTATCCTCTTAAACTTTTTACTTCTGTTTTTTGCCTGAATTATTACGAGATTTATATATTTTTTTCTCTCCTATTCCGCGTGTCTTTGAACGGCGGCGTTGACAAGTAATTGCGTTCGTGCACGAAGGTAAGATTTGGGATTTTGACCTTTTTTGGGATTAATTTTTGTGGATTTTAATGAGTGCAACTATTTAGTTACCTGGTAAGGAATTCTGATTTATGCTTTCAAACTGAGTGTTCTTCAAACTGAGCGATCCTGAATCTTCTGCCTTGGTCGAGGATGCCAAAATTAATTTGAGACTAATTGTGTTTATATCCATCTTTAAATTTGTTGCACATAGGCTTTCAGCAATGAGGGGTAACTCTGATTGTAATATTAATTTTCAAGCCAATTTCAATTTTTTTTTGTTATTTTGATCTATGAATGCTGAAGATTTCAATTTCAACTACAGTCTTAAAATAAAGGATCTGGGTTCCCTTCCCTGCATAGGCATGCTGGTGTCCTCCATTCATAGGAGCCCCCACTAATCAAATCTTCGAGAATATTCAAAAGTTTTGGATTCGGACTTCAGTTTTCTATTATTTTTTTCCCCACATTTATGAAGATTAATGAGCCATTTTTTTTGGGTATAAGTAGGTTTTGCACCGGACAAAGACATTTAGAAAGAAACTTGGAAGAGGATCACGATTCTTGAGAACAGGCTCTTTTAGAAAATCTTCTTCCCGTTATCTGACGCGAGCCTACCGGAACTGTGGTTGTCCTTCATCTAATTCAGAAAATATTTGCCGTTTCTAAGAATCAGATGCACATGATCTGTTACATGGTACGTGGTCCTTTATCTATTTTCATTATTTATTTATTGTTTTGGTTTTGGGTACCAGATGTGTAACTTTGGTGAATCGTGTGGTGTCTTCAATCTATGGAGTGATTTTCTTTGGGGTTTCTAAATATTTATATGTTCTTTGATTAGGTAATGAGTGTTTGTATTTTCTATAGTCGTTGAAATGTTCGGATGTTCGGGAAGAAGGTTGTGACAGTTGCTTCTTGAATAAGTGGTGCAGAAGATGTGTGGCTAACATATGTATTTGCTTAAAGGACATAATTATGACTATATATGTTATGTCAAGTGCATGTGGACTATTTTAAGCTATGGGTCAAGAATTTATTATGATGTTCGATATATAGTATTTTTATTCCCTAAATAATAAATTCTCAATATATGTTTCCCTTTTTCTTGGACTTAATCTTCGCTCGGTATTATATTCTATCGGTATTTCCTTCGAAATAGTGGCATCAAACATTGGCACCGATGTAACAAGAAATTCACCGAGGGAACAAGCACTTAGATATAAATCCCTCGATATATCTCTTGGTCATATATTCCCTCGGTTATAATGAGAGACCGATTCTTCTCGGTAAATCCCTCGGTACTCTGCTGTTTATTTCGTAGTCTTCCTGCCCGAAAACTCTGTGCTTACTTCCTCCAAAATATTGCTTATATAGACAACTCTGTTGGCACATACACACACACACACACTGTTGCTTTTAGTTGACCCAATCTGCTTGCGTGTATAAACTTATTCTGGAGAATGAATGTTTATCGGTATCTTTCTTTTCCTTAATTATGGGCTCCTGATTATATGAAATATGTGCCATTGGATATTTGGGATCGATCGTGATATGATGAAATTGTTTGGCTGATGTTTGGAGAGGCATTGCTGTCATATTACAAATTGAATTTCCAAATGTTCTTGATTAATATTTGAAGGGCTCATACAGATTATAAGTTGGTCTGTTCAATTCTTCTGTAAATAAAACATATGTGAACAAAGAGGAGAGTATTTGTGAGTTTCTGTTCCCTTGAAATATGTTGGACCTTGAATCCACGAGGAACTGAGTTATCTAATGGAAGGTAGCAACTTTTAGTGTGTTGCCTATAATTTGATAAAATAGTATTGTCGTTTGTCCTGAAACCATATGGGGATATTAACTAAATGTATTGAGTTTCGGCAAATGCTGGATCCTAATATTATTACAGCATTGAAGAATCCTATATATTTTGTTTGTCTACAATAGTCATTCACACAGTCACATTTACATTTAAATATTTATTCTAGATGGTTGTTATGTCTTTGATGATAAGATATGTGAAACAAATGCAACATTAGGAGTTGTAAAACAAATGGTCATAAACCTCTCTTTTTTATGGGTCAATTTTTTTTATAGGACAACATTTATTTGCACTATAATTCTTGCGGTAAATTAGTCTAGAATCCAAAAGTTTACAAAATAGAAGAATAAAAATAGTGTGTTGCGGTAAACATAAAGAGGAGAGATAAATCGAGGCAAAAACCTTGGTGCTGCTGTTTTCTGATACGGTATAGCATCCAAAACTAAGCCTCATCAGACCTGCACATCATTTGCAAAGACCATGTGATCACAAGATACAACAAGTCGCACTGGATTCAGTCGAGATCCTAATAAAATCATCCAACAAAGTAATTTATGGATCCCCACACTATGGAATTATACGATTAAATAAGCATCAAAGACGAAGAGACCGGAAATATAATTTGAAAAATTACTAAGCAATAGAACAAAAGACTCACGCATCGCTTCAAAACAAACACTTTATCTTCGAGATTTTCTGCGCACGCCGAATACCCACTCCTTAACTTTTTACTTCTGTTTTTTGCCTGAATTATTTCGAGATTTACACATTCTATATTTTTTTATCTCCTCCTCCGCGTGTCTTTGAACAGCGGTGTGGACAAGTAATTACGTTCATGCACGAAGGTAGGTTTGGGATTTTGACCTTTTTTTAGGATTAATTTTTGTGGAATTTAATGAGTGCAACTATTTGGTTACCATGTAAGTAATTCTGATTTCTGCTTTCAAACTGAGTGTTCTTCAAACTGAGCGTTCTTGAATCTTCTACCTTGGTCGAGGATGCCAAAATTAATCTGAGACTAATTGTGTTTATATCCATCTTTAAATTTATTGCATGTGGGCTTTCAGCAATGAGGGGTAACTTTGATTGTAATGGTAATTTTCAAGCCAATTTCAATTTTTTTTTTGTTATTTTTATCTATGAATGCTGAAAATTTTAATTTCAACTACAGTCTTAAAATAAAGGATTCGGGTTCCCTTCCCTGCATAGGCATGCTGTTGTCCTCCAAAAAAATTGATATTACCTGTATTGTATCACTATCACAACGTGAGTATGAATTAATGCATGTAATTTGTTTTCTTCATTTAGTATATTCATAGGAGCCCCCACTAATCAGATCTTCTAGAATATTTGCGCGCAATTTTTGGATTCGGACTTCAGTTTTCAGTTATTTTTTCCATTCGGAGAAGAGGCTTTTCCCCACGTTTATGAAGATTAATGAGCCGTTTTTTCTTTTTTTGGTATAAGTAGGTTTTGCGCCGGACAAAAATAGTTAGAAAGAAACCTGTAAGAGGATCACGATTCCTGAGAACAGCCTCTTTTAGAAAATCTTCTTCCCGTTATCAGATGCAAGCCTACCGGAACTGTGGTTGTCCTTCATCTAATTCAGAAAATATTTGCCGTTTCTTAGAATCAGATGCACATGATCAGTTACATGGTACATGGTCCTTTATCTATTTTTATTTTTTTTATCTTTTTTGGGTGTTGGGTACCATATGTGTAACTTTGGTGAATCATGTGGTGTCTTCAATATATGGAGTGATTTTCTTTGAAGTTTCTAAATATTTATATGTTATTTGATTAGGTAATGAGTGTTTGGATTTTCTATAGTCGTTGAAATGTTTGGATGTTTGAGAATATGGATTTCGGGGCTTGAAGGCACTGGGGAAGACAGGTGGATTATAGAGCTAGAGGCAAATCGAAGGTTTGTCCATCAGGAAYGAAGTCAAATGTTCCTTGTTCAATATCTCGGCTGCTTAAGAAGTTGGACTAGTAGCCGATTGATTAACTTGACCGGTGGTCTTTTTAATGAATAGATCCGATCACAACTTCGAATATGGAATTCAAAGGGATCAAATAGGAAAGGATACTCTGAATCATAGAACTCTAATGAAATATACGATCAACCAACATTTATCGAATTTGAAAAAGAGTCAGAAGAAATGGTTCGATCCTCTTATCTTGATTTCTCGAACCGAGAGATCCATGAATCGGGATCTTGATGCATATAGATACAAATGGTCCAATAGGACCAAGAATTTTCAGGAACATTTGGAACATTTCGTTTCTGAGCAGACAGCGTGGACTGGCCCTTAGCTCCCTGCCTGTAGACCCCGAAACCCAGTAGGGCAGTTAGGACATTCTTACCAGTGCCCAGGAGGAGAAGGTGCTTTACCCTTGCAGGGTACCTAACGTAAAACAAGAAACCACAAACTTGGGCGATAACTTGAAGGGGTAATACTAAATTCCCCCCCTCTTTAATCCAACAATATCGCCACAAGGGGAAATTGTGGATGTCGTTCGAGTAAATTTTCGGACATAGTACCTACATTTAGTTAATTTTAGCATATTATTTAAGTAGTAACTTTTAGTTTTGTTAACTCTTGTAAGAAACTATCTTTTTAATTTTCGAATCAAGGTATATATTAAACTTTAAATATCAAGGGTTATAAATAAATTTCTAATTTATATTGAGACAGAAAAAATAGTTTATTTTTTTATTAGTGTTATTTGGAGTCTTGGCCTTTGTAACAGTAGACAAAAAGATTCGAATTGGTTTTACATGAATTGGCCTTTGTTGGATGATTTTATTAGGATCTCAGTCGAATTGGTTTTACATGAATTGGCTTTTGGATGCTATACTGTGTCAGAAAACAGCAACACCAAGGTCTTTGCCTCGATTTATCTCACCTCTTTACTTTTACCACAACACACTGTTTTTATTCTTCTGTTTTGTAAACATTTGGATTCTAGACTAATTTACCGCAAGAATTATAGTGCAAATAAATGTTGTCCTATAAAAAAATTGACCCATAAAAAAGAGAGGTTTATGACATTTGTTTTACAACTCCTACAGTGGCATTTGTTTCACATATCTTATCATCAAAGACATAACAACCATCTAGAATAAATATTTAAATGTAAATGTGACTGTGTGAATGACTATTGTAGACAAACAAAAAGTTCCTAAATTTAATTTTCAGTGAAGTTAACAGTTAATAGTTATGGTAAGATTACCCAAACAAACTCCACAATTCGTTGTTATTGATTTGTTAATATCTTTTTGGTCCTCTAACTTGGATTACTTTAAGATTTTTTTTCTTTAACAGTGACTTCTAAATATTTTTGTTCTGCATCTTTTAATAACTTAGAGCGTCTTCATTTAGCAGTTTTGGAGAAATTGATCGTCTCCAACTAACTTCTTTATACTATTTGACAAATATTATTAATCAGTTCTCGGTTGTTAATTAGGCCAACTACTCTTAGTTAGTTTACTTATGGTTTCATTTGTTTATGAAATAACTTGTATATAATTTAGATTTGTTCCACTCTTATCATCGATTTTAAACTGTAAATTCATCAATTATGATTTGAGCTTGTCATGCGAGCTTCACATAGCCAGTGCTTTATAATATTGTGGGATCATTGTACCAAAGAACTATCAGGAGCAACCAAACCAACAAAAATAGTTAGAAGTTCTTGTTTCTCTTGTTTATTCAAAAATACAAACCCAAAGAGGAAGCAGAACAAGAACTATAGGGAGAAACCAAACCAACAAAAATACTTCCTCAGAACAATATTCCATCATCGAAAACTGAAGGAAACAAGAAAAAGCGACTAAGAAAGAAGATGGAGCACGATGATGACAATGCAATGTCAAGCGATAAAGAAGAGATTATTAATAGTCTTAAGAAACGGTGCGAAGAAAACGTTGAAAACAAATAACAAGAAATGACCATCAAGACCTAGCCAAAAAATAGTTAAGGCATCTTATTTTAACTGATTAATAATGAACGTGTATGTGTGGGTGTTGTCTTATTATATTGGGAGCAAGATTAAGAATATTTGTGATAAAGTTCTTTACCATGCGATCAAGATTTTGCTATTATTTAAGTATTTTTTTTCCATGGGTTTTTATTAAGAGTATTTTACATTTTGTTAAGTTTTCATTTTTATACGTGCAACGCACGTGTCTAATACTAGTCTATATAAAGAGGACTCACGCCTCATCTTTTATTCTAAATTGATTTGGTCTTGTGCACTATTGAACTCTCAAATCTCTCGCTAACTTAAGCATCGGAGGGCCTACGTCGGGGCCGTCCACTGCATTGGCTTAGGTTTTATCATGTAGGATCGATCAAATTGCCAGGAGGCTCTTGGAGATCAATCAGGTCGCTGTGACGTTATTTGAAGCTATTTAGGTCGCTGACCTCGTATTTCAGGTCACCCATATTCTTGAAACACCAATCTTTTTGGCCGCATCAAGTGGCGCCGTCTGTGGGAAAGAGAGACATCGAGTCCTTGAGCAAAAGACGCGAGTGATGGGGCATGAATAGGTTAGACCAGGATTGGGATAGACCTGGACCAAGATAGCAGAGAAGGGAGATCAGGACGGTTTAAGCCTTGGTAAGGTTTGACCTAACTTTTCTTAAAAACATAATGAATCAGAAGAGGGATCATCTTAGCCCAGGAATTGTCCTGAGCTAGACAAAATTGCCGATAGGAAAGAGAGAAGAGCAGGCCCAGGCGAGACCTGGCCTCCTGACCCCCATTGAGGAGACAAGTGGGACCACTTGTCAGACTTTGTTACCTTAACGGCCCCTGATTCGCGGCCCTTATTTTCGAGATCCCGGAAGAGGTCCCCACTGGGAAAAGTTATAAATCTCTCAGAGAGAGGTATGTCATTCTTTTGTGCATTCCTTCTTTGCTTCCTGGAAAACACCTCATACGCTTTCTGACTTAAGCATCGGAGAGGTTTCCACCGAAAAATCACTGGTGGTCCTTTCTAACGTGTGTTTGTGTGCAGGTCAAGAAGGCACATCAGTTTCCAGGCAGTATCATATTTTTAGGTGAAACAATTTGCTTAGTTTGTGGGACCTACTCAAGCTAAGGCGTGAGGGTTGAGAATGGCTTCGGATAGGTTACGACGGAATATGGTGGGGGAGCTCGGCGGCACTCCATGCTCCGCCTCGCCATGGGGTGTGCCGCAATGGACAGGGCCGTCGACGATGGGGCCAGAGGGGACAGCGCCGTTGGCAGCGGCTGCGCCGAGCACTACACCACCCCCACCTGGTAGATCTGCGCCAGCTACTGGTGGATCATTCAATAAATCCTTCCTCATGCAGCTCTCAGATCTCAGCGGCAAAGCTGTGGAGACGGCGGTAGAAAAGAAGTTTGTAGAGATGTCGACGCCGCCATCCAACGCACCGCCAGCTAGGACTGTGCCATTGACAGAAACTGAACCGCTGCGTGGTCAGCGCACTGCTCGGATCCCCCTCCAGGACAGAGAGGACCTCTCCACTTCCGATAGTGAGACGTCGAGCCAGGCTAATCCGGGCCTGGCCGAGCAGATGCAAAGCCTGCAGAAGGAGGTGCGGGAATTCAGGAAGAAGATGGCAGGGACAAGCATGGTTCCGGCACGGAGAGGCACGCCTTTCACAGAGGAAGTGATGCGCGATGATGTGCCAGCTTCATATCGATCCTTGGGCTTTGAATATAGTGGAACCACAGATCCGTGGGACCACCTCAGCCATTTTGAAATCGTAGCATCGGTGCATAAATTCTCTGACGCAGTTATGTGCTGGGTCTTCCCAATGACTTTCACCAAGTCGCCTCAGCTCCGGTTCAGCCAGTTACCGCCGCGTTCCATGAGCAATTTCAACGAATTCAGCTCAGCCTTGTTGCATCAATTCAACAGCTGCCGAAAGTATCAAAAGATGCCACTTGAGCTGTTTAGATTAAAACAGAAGGAGGGTGAGAGTTTACGCGCTTATATTAATCGTTTCACAAATGCAAGACTCGAGGTGTCCTCTGCGTCAGAGGAGCTCTTGGTGAATGCTCTTGCGCAAGGCCTTCGGAGGGGTGAATTTTTTCAATCGCTGGTTGTGAAACCAGCTCTGAAGTTTGGGGAGCTTCTGGAGAGATCCGAAAAGTAAATTCACTTGGAGGAGGCCTTGAAAATCAAGGATGAAGGAGAAAAGAAAAGGGAGAGATATGACAGAGAGGACAGTGCACCAGTGAAGAAGTCCAGGGCAGACCTGTCTGGGGGAAGACCTCGTTTCGACAGATATACGCCTCTGGCGATGCCGCAGGGTGAAATCTTACAAGCGATAGAGAGGCACCCAGACCTGAAATGGCCTAAGACTTACTCGTAGAAACCCAGGAAGGAAAGTTCTGACCGATTCTGCCGCTTCCATAACGAATATGGGCATGATACAGACCAATGCACTCATCTGAAGGATGAGCTTGAGAGAATGGTTCAGGCGGGGCACCTGAAGGAATACGTGCGCATGAGAAAGGGAGAGGCCAGGTCTGGCCATAGCAGCCGTGATCGACCTCTGCAGAATAAAAGAGATCAGGATAGAGGGCGTAATGAGGGAAGACAGAATGATCAGGCGCAGGTCACTCATGGAGAAATCCAGATGATTACTGGTGGTGAATGGGAAGAGCACTCTAAGCGGACCTAGCATAGCTACGTTCGAGCTGCGAGAGATCTTGTTCGTAAATCGCGCGAGGTTGGGCAGAATGCTTCTACCCCGAATATCTGCTTTGGATCAGAGGACGGTGATGGCATTTTTGCCTCCCACATGGACGCTCTAGTTATAACGGCTACCATCGCTAATTATAACGTGAGGCGAATTTTTGTGGATACAGGTAGCTATGCTGATATTTTGTTTTATGATTGTTTCCAACAGTTAAAAATGGACGTTGAGTTAGAAGAAGTTACTACCTCATTAGTAGGGTTTGCAGGAGGAGCCCTGAAACCTTTAGGGGCAGTTAGGCTCCTCGTGTCGCTAGGGGAAGAACCATATAGGGTTACCAGAACAGTGCGGTTTCTAGTAGTTGATGCGCCATCCTCATACAATGTCATGCTCGGATGACCATCTCTGAGCCAATTCCAGGCTGTAATTTCAGTATATCATATGAAGATGAAATTTCTGGCGGAGGATGGAACATGTGAGGTCAGGGGTGATCAGTATGCGTCCAGACAGACGTATGTGGAATGCATCAGGCAAAACGAGGATGAGCGACAAAGAAAGAGAGCTCGGACAGAGCAGCTTAAGACGGGTCTGGCTCAGAGAGAGGAGGGATTGATGATGGTAGAGGTAGTTCCGGGGGACGAGAGCCGAGTCCTCCGTGTCGGAACAACTCTCAGCCCCGAGGTTCTGACAGGTCTGGTGACGCTGTTGCGCGAAAACGCAGACATCTTTGCCTGGCCTCCCCAGGATTTGGTAGGGATCGACCCGGTCAAGCAGAAGAAGCGCAACTTTGGGCCTGAAAAGGAGGCCATTATTGAAGGTGAAGTAGAAAAGTTGTTGAAGGCCAAGCACATCCAGGAGATACAATTTCCCGAGTGGCTTTCCAACACGGTATTGGTCCCTAAAACCCAGGAAGACTGGCGCATGTGTATAGATTTTCGTGATCTTAACCGTGCTTGTCCCAAGGACCATTACCCTCTCCCGAGGATAGACCAGCTGGTTGATTCCACGTCGGGTTGTAAGCTGCTAAGCATGATGGATGCCTCGCAAGGCTACCACCAAATTAAACTTGTGGAGGAAGACTGGAAGAGGGTTAGCTTTATAACCCCGAAAGGAACATACTGTTACGTGGTCATGCCATTTGGGCTCAAAAACGCAGGGGCCACGTATCAGAGGCTAGTGGACAAGATGTTCAAGGAACAGCTTGGAGAAACATGGAGGTGTATATGGATGATATGTTAGTCAAAAGCATCCAAGTAACCTCACATGTGAGCGATCTGAGAGAAACCTTTGATACCCTGAGAAGGTACAAAATGAAACTTAATCCCAAGAAATGCACATTCGGGGTCAGAGCCGGCAAGTTCCTGGGTTACATGGTAACAAAGAAGGGTATTGAGGCTAATCCGGAGAAGGTTAGAGCTATAATGGATATGCAAGCTCCGAGAAATGTTAAAGAGATGCAGTGCTTGGCAGGTCGGATTAATGCTTTGAGTCGGTTTGTTTCACGCTCGGCTGAGAAGAGCTTGCCATTTTTTCAAGCTTTACGTAAGAAGGCCAAGTTTCAATGGAATGATGAATGTGAAGGTGTGTTTCGACTATTTAAAGAGCACCTAGCTAGTATGGCCTTGCTCACAAAGCCTGTCCAAGGTGAGCCTTTTCTCCTATACTTATCCGTAGGTGAACCTGTTTATTTTTGGAGCAAGGTCTTACATGAGGCAGAGGTGAGATATGTAGAGGTAGAGCAAGCAATGTTAGCTCTGGTCGGCACAGCTCCTAAACGACGCCCATATTTCCTCTCGCATGGCAGAGTTGTGAGGACCAATTTGCCACTAAAAACCATAATGGATAAGCCAGAAGCATCAGGAAGGCTTGTTAAATGGATAATTGAGCTCAGTGAGTTTGATATCACGTTTGAGACTAGAACAACTATTAAAGCTCAAGCACAGGCTGACTTCATGCAAGAAATGGCTGGTTCTCCTTACGAAAAGTAGGAATGGACAATTTTCACGGACGGCTCTGTCGGAAACTAGGGATGTGGGGCAGGAATAGTCTTAATAGATCCGACGGGAGTGTCCACTGAGTAAGCTGTACGTTTGAATTACGCACTATCTAATAACGCAGCTGAGTATGAGGCCCTTCTGAGAGGAGTTCAGATGGCAAAAGATCTGGGGGCAGAGCAGGTCTGTGCTAGTGTGGATTCTCAGCTTGTCTCCAAACATATAAACGGGGATTTTGAGACAAGGGAGGAGAATATGCAGAAATATCTAGCTAAGTTTAGAGAGCTTTCTAAAGATATAAAAGCCCTGATGGTCCTTCAAATCCCCAGGGAAGAAAACGAAAGGGCTGACTACCTGGCGAAGGTAGCTAGCTCAGCTACGGACTGTCAGGAAAGGGTGATAACACTTCTGAGAGCGGATACATAATTTGGGGCATAACAGGTGTGCTCGGTAATTGAGAAAGATGACTGGTGGTGCCCCATAAAAACGTATCTGGAAAAGGGAGCACTACCGGAGGACAAGAAAGAACTGATAAAAGTGAAAACCAGGGCGGCAAGATTTTGTTTGATTCAGGGAGAGCTGTACCGGAGAGGGTTTGGGCAACCCCTCTTACGATTTCTAAGCCTAGAAGAAGGAGCTCATGTCCTAAGGAAGTCCACGAGGGGTGTTGTGGCAAACATATGAGTGCTAGAGCTCTCTCAAGCAAGATCTTGCAAGCGGGGTATTTTTGGCCACAACTGCGAAAAGAGGCAGAGGGTTTTGTGCGTACTTGCGAAAAATGCCAGAAGAATTCATCATTGATACACAAGCCCGCGGAAGAGCTCATAACGATGAGCTCTCCTTTTCCGTTTTCCAAGTGTGGAATCGATTTGGTTGGCCCCTTTCCCATGGCTCCTGCCCAAAAGAAATTCTTAATAGTGGCAATTGATTATTTTAGTAAATGGGTGGAGGGCAGAGGCCTTGGCAAAAATCACAGAGGATGCGGTCATGAAGTTTTTATGGAAAAACATTGTGTTCATATTTAGTATTCCCAGGATCTTAGTCTCGGATAATGGTACCCAGTTCATGGGCACCAAAATCAAAGCTTGGTGTGTGAAAATGAAGATCGACCAGCATTTCACATCCGTCTACCACCCACAGGCCAATGGTCAAGTTGAGGTGACTAACCGCATACTGGTCCAAAGAATTAAAACGCGTCTGTACAGAGCTGGAGGTAGATGGGTCGACGAGCTTAACTCCACTCTATGGGCATATAGAACTAATCCCAAGGAGAGCACAGGGGAAACACCGTTTAGTCTAGTTTACGGTATGGATGCTGTGGCCCCCGCCGAGATTAGTATGGAAACTCATCGGGTCCAGGATTTCGTAGAAGAACAAAATGAGCTATTAGTTCAGGATGCTCTGGACTTGATTGAGGAGAAAAGGGAGAAAGCTGCCGTCAGAATGGCACACATCAAGGGGAGAATCAAAGCAGCGTGCGATAAGTCCGTGATCAAGAGGCATTTCCAGGTTGGAGATCTGGTTTTAAGAAGAGCTGATTTGGGAAAAGCGACAGGAAAGCTGGATACCGCGTGGCAGGGACCACTTCGAGTCACCCAAGTCTTAGCGGGTGGCGCTTATAAGCTGGAAGAGCTGGATGGAGTTGAAATTCCTCGTGCATGGAATATTGCTAACTTACGGAAATTTTATGTATAAATGTAAACTTATAAATGTTTTATTGAATGATAATGCAGGTTTATTCCCGTTTTTGCCGCAATCTAGAAGCATCTTCATTAAGCCAGGATTGGCTAAGGGCGGCTGCCCATGATTTTTCCTGATCTGATTCTCAGTTAAAGCCAGGATTGGCTAAAGGCAGCTGCCCATGATTTTTCCTGACCTGATTGTCAGTTTAAGCTAGGATTAGCTAAGGGCGGCGGCCCATGATTTTTCTTGACCTGATTGTCAGTTTAAGCCAGGATTAGCTAAGGGCGGCTGCCCATGATTTTTCTTGACCTGATTGTCAGTTTAAGCCAGGATTGGCTAAGGGCGGTTGCCCATGATTTTCCTGACCTGATTGTCAGTTTAACCCAGGATTGGCTAAGGGCGGCTGCCCATGATTTTTCCTGACCTGATTGTCAGTTTAAGCCAGGATTGGCTAAGGGCGGCTGCCCATGATTTTTCCTGACCTGATTGTTAGTGTAAGCCAGGATTGGCTAAGGGCGGACGCCCATGATTTTCCTGACCTGATTGTCAGTTTAAGCCAGGACTTGATTGTCAGTTTAAGCTAGGATTGGATAAGGGCGGCTGCCCATGATTTTTCCTGACATGATTGTCAGTTTAAGCCAAGATTGGCTTAGGGCGGATGCCCATGATTTTTCCTGACCTGATTGTTTGTTTAAGCCAGGACTGGCTAAGGGCGGATGCCCATGATTTTTCCTGACCTGATTGTCAGTTTAATCCAGGATTGGCTAAGGGCGGGAGCCCATGATTTTTCCTGGCCTGATTGTCAGTTTAAGCCAGGATTGGTTAAGGGCGGCTGCCCATGATTTTTCTTGACGTGATTGTTAGTTTAAGCCAGGATTGGCTAAGGGCGGCAGCCCATGATTTTTCTCCTGACCTGATTGTCAATTTAATCCAGGATTGGCTAAGGGCGGCTGCCCATGATTTTTCTTGACCTGATTGTCAGTTTAAGCCAAGATTGGCTAAGGGCAGCAACCCATAATTTTTCCTGACATGACTGTCAGCTTAAGCAAGGATGGGTTAAAAGCGGGTGCCCCGAGCTGACTGGTATGATAAGCCAGATCTGGCGAAAAGTTTAAAAGGCCTGAATTGGCCAAAAAGTTCTAATTTGAATGATTGAGAAAAAGTAAAGGAAAGATGAAACATTCTCAAAACAAACGATACTCATAATTATAAGCGTTTTTGACATAAAGCTTGATACATAAGCTGGCAAAAGTGATTACATTGCAGGAAAACTAAAAAGCAAGAACATGGGCAAATTCAACATAAGGGCCCAGAAAAACGGTCATCCATGAGAGCCTGAAGCTCTCCGATCCGAAGCTAGAGCTCGGCGAACACGCCAGAGTTCACGCTCAGTTGCGTGGTAACGCTGCCGGTATTTGTCGACTCGCTCGAAAAGAGCATGTGCCTCGCCAACGGCGATAGTCAGACGATTCACCGACTAAATTAGATCGGATTCCTCTTCCTGCAGTTGGTGGTTTACTTGCCGGAGCTCAGCCCATTCCCTCTTGTAGTGACTCTTCGTCTGTCTCTTCCTCTCTAAGAGACGATACAGATAGTTCATCTTCTCACGGAGAACGGAAAGTTTGTCGGAGAGCTTGAAATTTTCCACAAACAGGGAGATGTTCTTTCGTTTTACAGTATCAAGTTCTTCAAGAAGAGAGGAAGAAGCCATTTCAGAGAATTGAAGGAAAATGAATCACATATGCACGTATAAGGGAAACAGTCGCATATGCCAAGGAATCAAAAAGTACTAGGGTTTCCGGAAAATCAGGAAACCCTAGGAACTCAAGAGTCATTACAAGACAAAAAAGCATTTATTATTATTAAGATTATTCAAAGTACAAGTTCAGAGATAGTAAAAAGGCAGATTAGCCACACAGGCAACAACACAGGTCTGCATATAAAAACAAGACAGAGCAGCCTAAGTCTCAACATCTACCTCGGCATCCAACTCGACCGCTAGCTGTTCCACATCCTCTTCAGACAGGGGGCCAGGAGAACCTGCAAAGGTTGGGGAGGGAGAAGAAGTCGGAGCAACTACAGCAAGAGTGTCAGGCTGGGTCATAGACCTGGTCGCCTTAATGGCCAAGAGGGCCCTCTTGGCCTCAGCCTGGATACAAAGAAAAGAGTTAGAACATAGACATGAGAAAGAAGAAAAAGAAAGAGGAAAGAAGGGGTAGTGAGGGATTTACCCGCACCTCATCATGGCACCATGACTCCAGCAATTCGCGGTCGCTCATCTTCTCAAGGATCCGCATTTCCTCGGGTGGCCCACTGCCCACTCACATGCCAAACTGCCACATCGCCAGAGCAGTTCAAGACGGAGGTCCGGTTAGGGGGACCCGCACTGCGAGTAATGGGCGTAGCTGGCGTTGCGTGGGGGGTAGTACCCCTGCTTTGGTTGGTGCGAGGCCTCTTAGATAGAGGAACCTCATCCTCCTCAGTCTCGGAGATGGAGCATCTTGCCGACGGAGGGCGTTCAAGGGGCTGTGTAGGTTGGGAGCCCTGGATTTGAGGAGAAGAGGGAGTTTCTGCATCTCTAACTCGATGCTCTGGAGAAACCTCAGTCCCCTTCTTGGTCGCCACATCGAACATCTGGCGCATCATTTTTTCTGAAAAGAGAAGAGGTAAAAATATGAGACTTATGATAGTTAATGCAGAAAGACAGACCAGATCCAAAAGAACTTTACCAGTCTTGGGGGGTAAGGGTCCCGTCTCTGCTCTTTCATTGAAAAGGTCAAGGACGAAAGGGAGGAGTTCTGAAACGTTGATGGGATTCCCATTAAGGGTGGATATGACTTTTTTAATACAGGAATGTCTTTCTATCGAGGACAGAGGTGGATAGGAAGGCAGCTTCTCAATAGGTTTAGGGTCAAAACCCCCGTTCCCGACACAATGAACGAAGAAAAACTTCTTTCTCCAGGCCTTGACGGAGGAAGGAAGTTTGAATAAGAAGTGAACGCCAGGTCTGGCGGTAAGGTAGAAACAACCCGGGAAAGAGCTCTTCGCTTGGAAGAGTTGGAAGAAGGTACAAGCTGTGGGGTCTAGGCCGGCATAACGCATGGCTAGATTGTAGCATACCATGATCCTGAAAGAATTAGGGGTGAATTGGAAAATGGGGATTTTATACAGAGTGGCGATTTCTAACACCATAGGGTTTACCGGCAAGCGCAGACCCGCCTGAAAACTGTCCGGCATAGAACGTCAGCCAGCCGGCCGGCGCCTGACACGCCAAGGTGCCGGCCGGAGGATTATGAGTGTCAAATCGTTCTGGGAATTTATATTTGTAACGAAATTCCTCAACGGACCTATCACTAAGAATGGAAGTGACCTTGGGGATGCTCAGGGTTCGCCGGGGATATTCTAAACCCCCTGAAGAAGAAGAAGAAGCCAGTCGTAGCGGCTGTCGGAAAAGATGACGGAGACAAGGAGACCGTTGCCGTCTCTGAAGAGGCAGGCTGCGAAGAAGGAGAAGCTACCGCCGCCACCAGAGAGGGGGACGGCGAGGATGATGAGGTCACTGTCGCTTCGGGGGCGACAGGCGACGGAGGAAGAGAGGTTCCCACCTCCGGGGGAGAAAGGGACGCTGACATTATCAGAAATTGTAAAAAGTAAAGGTTGAGAGGAGTACCTGATCTACGAAGGTTGCCGAAGAAAAGGGATTGAGAACTAAGTTGGAAAGTTCTCCGGAATACTGGGGAAGATAGAGAGAACTCAAGAAATTTTCAAAACAGAAGTGTGAAAGTGAGAGAGAGAAAAAGCCCAGTAGGAATAAAAGATAAGTTGATAAATTCAAAAAAAGGAAATCGAGGAAAAGTGGGATTTGATGGGATCCCCGCATTTAATGAGGGCAGATGAACAGTACCCTAGGTGGTGAGTTGGAATGCCAATCGTCCTAGGGTAGGTCACGCGCTGCTGACCTGTCAGTACTTGGAAAGACGTGCAAATTTTGTAACCATTTGGGAATGTGGGCCGACACCACTAATGCCAAATGATTAGGCTTGGTTGCAGGTGGATTTCTTGGGATTCGTACCAGTACGAGAAGTAATAAAAGACAAGTGGGGACTCATTTATTCTTGGGAGACCTGGAATGATACAGCTTTATCCCAACCATTTTGGGAGAGGAGTTGATTGGGCATGAATAGGTTAGACCAGGATTGGGATAGACCTAGACCAAGATAGCCAGAGAAGGGAGATCAGGACAATTTAAGCCTTGGTAAGGTTTGACCTAGCTTTTCTTAAAAACATAATGAATCAGAAGAGGGATCACCTTAGCCCAGGAATTGTCCCGAGTTAAACAGAATTGCCGATAGGAAAGAGAGAAGAGCAGGCCCAGGGGAGACCTGGCCTCCTAACCCCCATTGAGGAGACAAGTGGGACCACTTGTCAGAGTTTTTTACCCTAACGTCCCCTGATTCGCGGCCCTTGTTTCCGAGATCCCGGAAGGGGTCCCCACTGGGAAAAGCTATAAATATCTCAGCCCCAAGGCTGAGAGAGGTATGTCATTCTTTTGTGCATTCCTTCTTTGCATCCTGGAAAACATCTCATAAGCTTTCTGACTTAAGTATCGGAGCTGGTGGTCCTTTCTAATGTGTGTTTGTGTGCAGGTCATGAAGGCACATCAGTTTCCAGGCAGTATCATATTTTTGGATGAAACGGCGAGAATATTCGCAAACGCAATATGAAAGGAAGAACCATGCCACCTAGGGTCCTGGATTTTGGTCCTGGATCAAGCAAGTCAAAAGGGGTAAACAAAAGCGCAGACAAAGATAGACTAAAAAAAGAGGGGCCAATACCTCACTTGGAAGAATCGTAGCCCCAAATCCCGTCATCACACCACCACCTTCGTCGGGAAAATCAAAGGTGAATAAGCCAGAAGGAGAACCTCAGCAAGCGACTTCGGAGGTTACCTGTCAAAAGGATGTTCATATAGGAACGAAAGAATGGATGGAGTTGCCAATTAATAAGTCTTGTCACGTTAATAAATGATTCCTGGAAGATTTAATGGGATTCATACCTCCAAAGAAGCAAGAAGAGCTGGATAAGTTCCTGGCAGGCGAACTGGATACAAACAATAAGGGGAAGGCTGATGAGAACAAAGACGAGTACACACCAGGACAAATCAAGATGGGGCAAGACAAGAGTAGAGTTTCTTCATCGCGGCAGCAATCCCAAAAAAAGCTAAAAAACTCAGCAAACGTAGGTATACGGAGTTCTACACATCATCCTCGGAGGATGACTATTCCAAGAATCGCCTACACACGGAGCATAGGTCGCATGGGCCAACTTATAAACTAAGGAGGAGAAAGAAGTTGGGGTCACGGCGCAAGTATTACGAACGCCGAGGCCAAAGGTATGATACACAAACTGGTGATGAGGAAAGTGAGGAATCATCCAAGGATTATGAATCTTGTAAAAGATCTTACAAACATCGAGGTTGGTGCCAGAATAAAAGGGATTATGATGAAGTGGGACCTGGAGATAAAGCATTCAGAGACATGCAAGAGGCTCTTTTAGCTCTACAAAGACAAATGGCATGAAATAGGCCGGATGAAGAGAAGGGGTATCCTTTCTCGGAAGATATATTACAAGCCGAACTACCTAAGGGGTACAAGACATTGGAGTTTGTCGACCAACCCTACTCGACACATGCAGCTTTTTGAGAATGAGACGATCTTGCATAAATATACGGATGTTGTGGAATGCTGAGCTTTTTTATCTACTTTAAGGGGAATAACGCAGGACTGGTTCCATCAGTTGGCACCAGGGAAGATCACAAACTTTCGGGTGTTAAAGGCCACATTTTTGAAGCAATTTGTCAGCGTTAAGCACCACACAAAAACAGCACAATCTCTTTTCACAATGGTGCAACGACCGAAGGAAAGCTCAAAACATTATCTTACTCTATTCACTAATGCCGCTAGAGGCACCTACAGCTACAAACGAGATGAAAGCTGTGGCACTACATCAAGGATTACAGAGGGAGGATTTACGTAAGTCTCTGGCTAAAAAGGCTGCACGAACGTATGACGAGGTTCTAGAAAGATGTGGAAAGTATATACAAGTGGAGGAAGCTGAAGAGTAGCATCGTTTACGGTTTGGTACGGAGTTCGCAAGGACCGGAAGTACTATACCTAAGAGGTCGGAAATCAGAAAAGAACCACAACGGGTAGTACGCGGGCTCTTAATTGCTAGTACATGCAGGAGAGCAGCACCTAAAGTGGATATGAGAGATTGGAGAGACGAGTATTTCACACCTTTGGCGTATCCTCGAGCAAAGGTGTTTACTATCATGGAATGCTTAATACCCAACAGCATAAAATGGTTAGAGACCCGCACACAGATTCCTACTAATCCCAAGTCGGAGTTCTTTTGTTTGTTTCATAATAAATATGGTCATTCCACAGAGAAGTGCAGGCATCTTCAGGAGGAAATTGAGAGGCTCATCAAAGATGGACATTTAAAGGAGGTAGTATATAGAGATAAGGAGCCACGCGATCCGGTGCGAACACTGCCCCCACCACCGCCGGAGGGTCCACCTCAAAATCGGGTCGAAAGACAGCCACCGCAGGGGGGTCAAAAAATAGAATGATCAGAGGAGAGCAGGAGGAATAAAGGGAGAATTAACATGATCTCGGGAGGACCAACGGATGGTGATACGAACAACGCACAAAAGAAACACGCCAAGTAGGCTCGACCTGGACCATGGTAGGTTGCTGTCATAAGTAGGCGACCTCAAAAGTTAGGACCTATCATCTCTTTTGATCCTGATGAACGACGAGAATCGAGTGTTGATCGGTAAATAAGTATTTTCTATTTTTTTGATTTTAAATAAAAAATCGAAAAACTTTAAAATTTGTAATAAAAACCCTATCATTTTATGAAAGGGGTAACACGGGGTGCTTCTCGATGTCATGGAACCACGAGGATCGAGTGTTTGATCGATAAATACTCATTTTCTATTTTTTTTATTTTTCTTTCAATTTTTTTATTATAAAAAACGACGAGAATTATTTCCCCTCAGAAATACCAAGGGGAGTTAGGATTCCCTCGGAAATCCTGAGGGGAAAATCATCCCCTCATTATTTTTTAAATTAAATAAAAAATAAAAAAATAGAAAAAAAATAGAAAAATTGTAAAAATAAAACAAATTCTATCGTTGTAGGCACGTGTGGTGGTTTTCATCCGATTTTGATTGAAAAATATCAATGAGCATGTGCGTATTTACACGTCTCGTGTAATTCGTCCAACAACCAAGATACGACCGATCGATCAACTTGTTCGGTTGGAAACGCGAAGTGACGAAGTATCGTTATTTTTTAAGGTGGCACGAGGTGCGCCTCGATATCATGGAACCACGAGGATCGGGTATTGATTGGTAAATACGTGTTTTTCTATTTTTTTGATTAAAAAATCGAAAAAAATAGAAAATTAGCAAAAAAAAAAAAATCCTATCATTTTTACGAACAGGGTGGCATGGGGTGCTTCTTGATGTCATGGAACCCTAAGGATCGAGGGTTGATCAATAAATACACATTTCTATTTTTTTTTTTTTTAAATAAAAATTGAAAAAAATAGAAAATAAGTAAAAAAATAATCCCATCATTTTACGAACGGGGTGGCACGGGGTGCTTCTCGATGTCATGGAACCACAAGGATCGGGTGTTTATCGGTAAATACACATTTTTTGTTTTATTTTTATTTTTTTAATTAAAAAAACGAGGGGAATTATTTCCCCTCGGAAATACCAAGGGGAATTAGGGTTTCCTTGGAAATCCCGAGGGGAAAATCATCTCCTCGATAATTTTTAAATTAAATAAAAAATAAAAAATAGAAAAATCGTAAAAATAAAACAAATACTATCATTGTCGGCACATGGGGTAGTTTTCACCCGATTCCGATTGAAAAGTATAAACGAGTATGTATTTACACGTGTCAATCATCTGCTTCTGGAAGAAATCGAAGAATTTCTTGGGAATCCTACAAGATCGGTTCGTTCTTTTTTCTCTGATAGATGGTGTAATTCGACCAACAACCAAGATACTATCAATCAATCAACTTGTTCAGTTGGAAACGCGAAGGAACGTAGCGTTGTGATTTTATGAAGGTGGCACGTGGTGCGTTTCGATGTCATGGAACCACGAGAATCGGGTATTGATCGGTAAATAAGTGTTTTCTGTTTTTTTATTTTAAATAAAACATCAAAAAAAAATTGAAAATTAGTAAAAATAAAAAAAATCCTATCATTTTACGAACAGGGTGGCACGGGGTGCTTCTCGATGTCATGGAACCACAAGGATCAAGTGTTGATCGGTAAATGCGCATTTTTTTCTTGATTTTTTTTCGAATTTTTTTTAATTACAAAAACCCGAGGGGAATTAGGATTCCCTCGGAAATCCCGAGGGGAAAATCATCCCCTCGGTATTTTTTAAATTAAATGATAAATCGAAAAGAATAAGAAAAATAGAGAAATTATAAAAATAAAAGAAATCCTATCGTTGTAGGCACGTGGGTGGTTTTCACCCGATTTCGATTGAAAAATATAGACGAGAATGTGCATATTTACACGTGTCATGTAATTCGACCAACAACCAAGACGATCGATCGATCAACTTGTTCGGTTGGAAACGCAAAGTGCCGAAGCGTCGTGATTTTATGAAGGTGGCACGGGGTGCATCTCGATGTCATGAAACCACGAGGATAGGGTGTTGATCGTTAATTACGCGTTTTTCTATTTTTTTCGAATTTAAATAAAAATTAAAAAAAATAGAAAATTAGTAAATATAAAAAATAATCCTATCATTTTACAAATGGGGTGGCACGGGGTGCTTCTCAATGTCGTGGAACCACGAGAATCGAGTGCTGATTGGTAAATACGCATTTTCTATTTTTTGATTTTTTCGATATTTTTTAATTAAAAAAATGATGGGAATAATTTGCCCTCGGAGACTTTTCGAGGGGAAAAATTGCCCTCGCTGGGCAGCGTTGCCCTCGGTCTCGTTAATTAAAACAGTAGTGTTTACAGCCCCCGTTGCTCACTCTGAACCGAAGCAAAAAAAAAAAAAAAAAAAAAAAAAAAAAAAAAAACAGATTTGCTGCCCTCTGTTGCTCTTGCCGCCGCTCGCCGCTCGATGCCACCACCGCCGGCCAAGGTACCCCGCATCTCCTTTTCCTAGTTTTGTAATTTATATAGTTTTAGGGTTAGTTTTAGGATTCGTTTCAGGGTTTTGTTTATAATTAGGGTTGAGTTTACGGTTCGATTTAGGGGTAATTATAAAGTAGGGTTCGATTTAGAAATAGTTATACAATTAGGGTTCGGTTTCGAAATAATTATACAATTAAGGTTCAATTTAGATATAATTATACAATTAGGGTTCGATTTAGAAGTAATTATACAATTAGGGTTTAATTTAAAAATAATTATACAATTAGGTTCTATTTAGAAATAATTATACAATTAGGGTTCTATTTAGAAATAATTATATAATTAGGGTTCAATTTAGCAATAATTATATAACTCGGGTTCAATTTATGAATAATCATATAATTAGGGTTCAATTTACGAACAATCATATAATTGGGGTTCAATTTATGAATAGTTATATAATTAGGGCTCAACTTAGCATTAATTATATAATTAGGGTTTAATTTAGGAATAATTATATAATTAGGGTATAATTTACGTATAATTATATAATTAGGGCTCAATTTAGTAATAATTATATAATTATGGTTCAATTTACGAATAATCATTTAATAGGGTTCAGTTTACGAATAACTATATAATTAGGGTTCAATTTAGCAATAAGTATATAATTAGTGTTCAACTTACGAATAATCATATAATAAGGTTTCCATTTATCAATAATTATATAATTAGGATTCAATTTAGCAATAATTATATAATTAGGGTTCAATTTATGAATAATCATATAACTAGGGTTCGATTTACGAAAATTTATATAATTAGGGTTCAATTTAGCAATAATATATAATTAGGGTTCAACTATGCAATTACCTTTTAAAGTGTATGCGATGGTGGTTTTTAGATGTCGAGGTGATCGGTTATGTTAATGTATGTTATGGTTTGATTGTCATTGATTGATGTTGTGATTGGTTTGGGAAGGCGTTAGTGATGACGTGGTGTACGGCACCGGCCAAGAGGTTTCGTCCCTCTAATAACAGTTTTCAAAATTATTTTAAAACATGATGGTGGTTTTAAAATGTTTTCAATTGTTCATGTTGATGGTTTGGAATACCGTGGTGATCGGTACGTGGATGATCTCGGTGACGAGACAGATGATGATGCAGAAGAAAAGTTACTCACCGATCAAAATACAGATCAA
This sequence comes from Phtheirospermum japonicum, assembly GCA_014905375.1. Classification (NCBI taxonomy): domain Eukaryota; kingdom Viridiplantae; phylum Streptophyta; class Magnoliopsida; order Lamiales; family Orobanchaceae; genus Phtheirospermum; species Phtheirospermum japonicum. The sequence continues at coordinate 62,763 of BMAC01000730.1, read as the reverse complement.
GACACTGGCGAAGATGAGTTTGGTGATAACTTTAATAGTGAAAGCGTCGGATCAGATGATTAGTTTGGTTGAAATATATGTAAATTATTCATACTCTAAAACACTCTTTTTCTTAACTAATTTATATTATGTTTGTATTTATTAAAATGGTTGATATAAAATATATACTAGTATTTTGTAAAATACTCATATTATCTGATAATTTTATCAGATGCCGAGGGTTCGTGGATCCAGCAACCTAGGTCGATCGGATATGGGGTCGGCTAATTGTTTAGCTGATTTCGATGACGATTACATTAGCATTGGTATTGATCATTCATCGCCGACCGCGGATACCAGCACACCGACACCGACACCGTCCAATGCGGGTAAATCCCAATGGCATTTGGGCCCACCACGGAGGGGATACCTTGTTTATATCGTCAGGAAGAAGTAAGTAAATTAATAATTTTAAAATTCTAATCATTGTTATTATTAAATTATATTTGTAACCACAAACACAATTATAGGATACATAGCAGAGAGGTCAAGGTGACCACCATATTTCGGGAGATTATGGAGAAGGAACTCCATCCCGCCGGGTGGCAGTATAAGGCAGTCTCTAAGGAGACTCGTCGATTATGGTGGAACATGTTTCAAGTAATTATTATTTTATGTCCAAATTTATTAATCTTTACTGTTGTAACTTGAGAATCGTGTATCAATTGAATTGTAATTATTATTTTATTTTGTATGATATTTGTTATTGGGACACGGACGAGTATATTGTACAACAGATAGAGAAAGCATTTAAGGTAACGATGTCGAACAGGTATGGTAAGCGTCTGAACGAGTATAAGCAGTATCAAGATTCTCATGATGGTCAGCTACCGACATGCGTTGCCGAGGAGGTCTGGAGGTAAATAATTATGTTATATGTTTTCTTAATAAATTAGAATTTTGTATCTATTACAGATAATTTATATCATCTTATATATCATGCATTTCAACTAGGAATGTTGAGTGGAATAAGCCCGAAACAGGAGGAGGTCCGAGCAGTGCAGCAAGAACAGGAGGAGCGAGTCTGCCAGTGCGGGTATTGGGATGTTGAAGCATGGGGAGGGGGGGGGGGGGGTCTAGATCTACGATTGATTATACTTATGATATCGTAAGTAATTTTGATCAACAATATATTATTTATTTGTTTATTTTTAATGTTAATTATTTGATATTTTTTTGGATATAGGAGCGAGAGACGGGTGCGCTGGCCAATAAGTACCAAGTTTTTGTACGTACGCACAAGAAGGACGATAGCACGTGGATCGATGCGAGATCCAGTAATAATAATGTGAGTCTCTTTCTTATTTTTTTTTTACTTTTTCTTTAGTTTTAATGTAGAATTTACTAACGAGTTAGGAGGAGTACGAGCATTGTCTAGAGGAGGTACGTGCGTCTTCCCAGGATCCGGATAACGAGGTTGACCCTGACCGGGTTTATCTCGATGTCGTCGGGTCGGGCAAGTTCCGACACTACGGCACTGGCTTGTTCGGGAAGGTGGTGGCTGCAGTGAAGGGTTTCCGAGGCAACTCTTCTTTCTCCTCCCAGCATGATAGGGCCCACGTGAGAGAGCTCGAGGGGCAGCTCCAAGCGCAGAGGGAAGAGTTAGAGGCCACGAGACGAGCTCAGGGGCGATGGAGCAGCGATACATCGAGTCTGAGCGACAGGGCCGGGAGTCTGAGCTACTACATGAGCAGCAGCAATTTCAGGCGCAGATAAACGCCCAGATGGCCGAGCTGTTAGCTCGTTTCCAGCAGTTTCCCCCGCCACAACCTCCCGTGTCATATGACAGTATTATATTTTTATAAACTTTGTTACAAACACTTTTGTCGAACAAATTTAATAATTATAAATTTCCAAATATTTTTATAATAATTGGTTTATTTATTTGTTTTTTCATTAATGATTTAAAAAAAAATTGGGGTATTTTAATAAATAAACAGGAATTTAAATTAATATTTAAAAATAAACTTTTTTAAAAACGAAATAAGCGAGGGGATTTCCCTCGGAAAAATCGAGGGCACAAATCCCTCGAAAAATTCCAAAAATATGTTTTTATTAATATTTTCCAAAACCGAGGGGAATATTCCCCTCGATCTTTCCAAGGGTATTTTTCCTCTCTGGTTTTTTTGAGGGTATTTTTTCCCTCAGTTCTTCCGAGGGCATATATAATCAGGTGCAAGGGAATTTACCAAAGAGAGGAATCATCGGTAATCCCCTCGAAAAATTTTTACCGAGGGAAATTTTCACTCGATAATTTGATTATCAAGGGATTTTAGCTTATTACCGAGGGATTTTCCCTCGATAAAATACTATTTTTTTGTTGTGTTATAGAGTTTTTAAATATAAAAATAAGAAAATTCAAAAGATATCCCAACTCATGTCTTGTACAGATTGGCTAGTTAATATATATTAACTATTATTTTTTTATTGTTAAATAATTTTTATTTTATTGTTTAGATTAAATTCGTTAATAATTTCATATTAACATACTTAAATGAATTCAAAACTTGTATACGCTCAACCCGTGTCTAATTTATTAATTAACTAATTAAATATTTTTATATTTTATATTTTAATTCGTAGTTACATACTTAGGCAAATTCAAAAGATGTCATATTCTCAACCCGTGTCGTATTGTACTGGCGTCTAATTAATATTTAGTAATTATTATTATATAAATTTATATTTTTATATTTAAACTGAGTTCATTAATAATATTTAGTAACATACTTACATTATTTCAAGTATCGTAATTTAATAATATTATTTATATTAATTCCGAAGAATAAAAATATTTTTACTTTTATTCTAAATACAACTTATTTAGATTATTAACAAATATTTTAAGTTTTTTTGTAACGAACATTATCATATAAGCAATTTATCTTTTAATTAAGATACGTAGTTTGGATTTTTTTTTCTAATTATATATGCTTCTTATATATTTATATTTGAAAAGAATAAAAGAAAATATTGTATTAAAAAAATATAATCAAAAGAAAAATGAAATTATGCAAAAAAAAAAAAAATTAAGTTAGGCAAAATATAATAAGTTAGGTAGGCATTAGAATTCTTATATTTAGTAAGTTTTCAAACCTCCAAAATTCGCCAAGTAAGCATTCGAACAACCAGAAAATTATACGTTAGCCTGAAGTTTCCTAAGCAAACATGTATGATAGAAATTTTTACGGTTCTTTGTATTATATAATTACTTTCTATAATTCTAAATAAAAGTCATTTTAAATTTTGTGGCCAAAATTAAAATCACTGCATATGACATATATATTCTTAATTAATATTTTTTTCTCATCTTAAAGGCAGATTTCGGGATATAAATGTAATAAAAATAAATTTAAAATAAAATGTGAAAAGTATTAAAAAATTAATCAGCAACGGGCCCCTAAAAATCTGAAGATTTTGATGGCCCGGCGGTCTCTATAACCTACATCAGGGCCACCACTAGTTTGTACGTGTACACTTTGTTTGCGTCGGCATGTATCACAAACGCTACAAACTATTTTAAATGAAACACTTGTCAATATAAGGGTGACTTTTGTGATTTCCAGTTTTCATATATTATATTTTAACTCGTAATTATTAAAATTAGACGATTACATCGGCTTGTACTTGTCCCGATCGATCTGAATTCCTGGATAAGGTCTCGTGAAGACCAGGTCAGGAATTCAAGTGAACAATTGGCTGACTTAATGCGAGGAAACCTCCTGACGAGGTCTCCTTTAAGGGGAATAATCTGGTCAAACGCTCTAAGTAACGACCCAATATTCGCGGGTTTCTATTTCTGAGATCTCAGAAAGGCCCCACCTAACGAGGGTTATAAATATCTCAGCCTCAAGGCTGGAAAAGGTATGATATTCTGAGCATTCTAACTTGAAATCTTCTGATATAAAACCCGCTTAACTGACTTAAGCATTGGAGAGGTTTCCACCGGAAATCCCCCCGTGGTCCTTTCTAATGTGTTTTTTGTGGAGCAGGTCAGGAAACTCAAGGAAGAAGCAAGCTTTCGTGGTGCAATTATTTTTGTTGAGGAATTTATTCTTGGCAATAATTCCTATTTTGTTATTTGCCTTTCTTAGGCTCAAAAGTAATTAGGAACTCTAGATTGTGTTTCCTAGTTTATTTATAGGACTTTATTTTCCTAGATTGTGTCTAGATTTTAGGATGCTTATTTACCAAGTTTAGAATTCTAAGATTGTCTATTTAAGACAAGAAGAAGTCTAAAGCTTGGACGACTTTACGCATGGGATTTTGAGAAGAACAGCACGATGCAACACAAGACGCACGAGCAAGGAGAAGAACACGAAGACTACTTAGAGCCATTGTTCGAGATCGACAAGCTATTCGAAGTTGCGTGACCAACGGAGGAGAGCTTGTTCAACCTAGGCGACAAGTATTTAGTATCATGTGTTTTGATACTTTAGTTTTCATATATTACTTAATATTTTTGTATTGATCAAAAAACGAGAAAGTAATATAGTTTTCGGGTTTGTACACCCAAGTTCACAAGTACTTTTACTTGTGAACTGAATTTGTTATATCGTGTTTTTATGTTTTATTTTCGCTGCATAATTTTTATTTTACTCTGGTCGATGTTGGTAGTCAGTGTTGTTTAACATTGATAACAATATCGTAAATCTTAGACTTATTTTTAAAACCATAGACCTTTAAATTTTACAATTGGCATCTAGAGCGGGTTACTTAACCTTTTAAGTACTGATCCTTATTTTTTTAGGCGCTATGGATGCTCAAGGCAACCCAAGGCCACCGATCCTCAACGGGGAGAATTATTCCCCCTGGAAACAAAGGATGTGTTGGCACTTAAAAAGCATCGACGAACGTGTATGGAAAACCGTCCTCCTTGGATGGGAAAATCCACGTTTTACTGATTGTGAAGGCGATACCTTCCCCAAAAAGGAAGTAGATTGGACTCCTGAGGAAGCAGCTACTGCAAACTATAATTCCAAATGCATCAATACCTTGTGTAGTTATGTAGATACAAGTTACTTCAGAGTCATCAAGAATTACGAGTCAGCAAATGATGCATGGGACGCACTCCAAAGCGTCTGTGAAGGAACTGCGAGCGTGAAGAAATCAAGGCTGAGAATGTTGATGTCCACTTTCGAAGTGACGAGAATGGATGAGAAGGAGTCGATCATGGACTACGCCATGAGATTGTCAGACGTCATAAACGAGTGCAGAGAGCTTAGTGAATCAATAACTAACTCTCGTCTTGTAGGAAAACTGCTGAGATCTATCACGAAGAAATACAATATGAATGTGGTTGCCATAGAAGAATCTAAAGATGTTGATAACATAGAATTCAACACCTTAGTTGGAAACCTTAAGCAATATAAGATGGAAAACCTTGGTTCCAACTCGAGAGAGAAGAATGTAGCCTTCTCCTCTGTCACTAATCCAGACAACGATGATGATGATGAGGAGCTTGATTTCAATGAGATTCTGAAAAATATGGAATCCACTACACTTGAGGAAGACGAATTGTCATTTGTTACCCAACGTTTCAATAGTTTCTTAAAGAAGAAGAATAGCCTTGGAGGTTCAAGTACGAAGACCAAGCCACAAGTATCTACGCCAAAATTTACTGGACGTACTCTTCCCAGATCTCAGTCCACTACTTCAATACCAAATTCATCCAACCCCTAGAGACCACTCAGTGAGGTGCAATGTCATGAATGTAAAGGTTGGGGACACTACAAGAATGAATGTCCTAATACCCTTAGGAATAAAAGCATGGTTGCTACTGACTTCACTGAGAAAGTCAATGATTCCGAGTTAACTGAACCTGTTCCATCCTTATTTACCCATGTTGTGTGGGATGATGACGTCCATGTTGATATCCTTGAAACCAACATCGTGTGCTTGAATGCTGAAACTACTAATTACCATAAGGAGTACGAGCTACTAAGTGTTGAGCACCAGCAACTGTTTGTCAGCTGGGGAAAACAGGTACTCAAGGTCAAGAATCTCATGAAAGAAGTAGAAAAACTGACCAAAGAAAAGGATGATCAGCTTGACATAATTTTCCGTCTGGAAACATCTCTTACTAAGAAGGTTGCTGAATTAGAAAAGATGAAAACCGAGTAGACAAAGGTCTAAGGAACCATATCAAAGATGAACAAAGGCAAGGCGAAGCTTGATGAAATCTTAGAGATGAGCTTTCCAGAAACCTCGAAGCATGGTATTGGATATAAATCGAATCAGCCATCACATTCCTCAAGTCAAGAGCAGAAATCACCCAAGAGGCACAAGAAGAGAAGAAGACAATTCGTGTGCCATCATTGTGGCGAGCCCAGACACATTCGGCCTTTCTGCTGGAAAATCATTGGTGAGAGAAGACACTTTCAGATAACTAATGCGGCTGCTAAATCCAATGTTGGTTTCCGTCATACCAATATCAATACCAGCACCAGGTTCAAACAAGTGTGGGTCTAGAAAAATAACGTCAAATGCAATATGATCCATACCTCCCTGAAGTCCCACGTTCCTGGAGCCTGGTATTTCGATAGCGGATGCTCCAAGCATATGACTGGGTCAGAGGAGCTTCTTTCCAACATTGTTAGATTTAGAGGTGGAAAGGTAAAGTACGGTGGAGGTGCAAATGGCCAAATTTTTGGCCAAGGAACTCTCCATGTTCCCGGTGTCGTAACCTTGGAAAATATGTTGTTGGTAGAAGGACTTACTGCAAATTTGATTAGCATAAGTCAACTGTGCGACGAAGGCTTTAGTGTCAAATTCAACCGTGAGAAGTGTGAAGTTTATGAGGAGAATGGTCCATGTATCCTTATCGGTAGAGGACTTCAGATAATTGTTATCAAATCAACAGTGATGCTTTTTGCAAGTTATCCCAACTAAGTGATGCTGAGGTGTGGCATCATAAACTGGGGCATGTCAACTACAAGGTGATGGACAGGTTGGCCAAAGAAGAAGCAGTGACTGGGCTTCCTAAGCTAAACAACAAGATCATTATTGTTTGTGAGGCGTGCCAGAAAGGAAAGCAGGTCAGAGTACCACATCCAGTCCAGCAAAGTTTCACTACATCTACTTGCTTTGAACTCCTTCATATGGATCTCATGGGTCCACTTGAGGTCGAGAGCCTTGGTGGTAAGAGGTATGTTTTAGTTATTGTCGACGATTTTTCTAGGTTCACTTGGGTAGAATTTCAAAAAGAAAAATCTGAAACTTTTGAGTCTTTCAAAAAACTTGCAAAGAAGCTATGTGTAAGGTTCAATGTTAACATTGGTAGGATTAGAACTGATCACAGTAAAGAGTTTGAAAATGCATCTTTCTCTAAATACTGCACTTCGGAGGGCATAAGCCATGAATTTTCTTCACCCATTACTCCACAACAAAATGGCATAGCTGAACGCAAAAATAGGACTCTTGCTGAAATGACTAGAACTATGCTCATTTCAAATAGCATAGCAAAGCGGTTTTGGGCTGAAGCAATGAACACTGCATGTCATATTACAAATAGGGCTTATTTTAGACCAGGGTCATGTGCTACTCCCTATGAGTTGTTGATGGGTAAAAAACCGAACTTGAGCTATTTTCATGTGTTTCGATGTATTTGTTATGTGCTCAACGATAGAAATCACCTAGCTAAACTGGACTCAAAGAGTGATAAGTTTATTTTCATGGGTTATTCCCAAAATAGTCATGCATATAGGTTGTTTAACCTTAGAACTCGAAGCATGTTTGAGTCAGTAAATGTCAAGTTCGATGATCTAACAAGTGGAGTCAAACCTACAGAGGATAATGATCTGGTGTATGTTCAAAATCCTCAAGAAAATGTCACTCCTACTTCAGATGATAGTGAAGGTATTCAAAACAGAGATGCAAGTCCTGAAATCAGAGAGTTGAGTGATGTTGATACCAATGTTGATACTGGGATACCAATATCAGAACCAACATCAAGCCAAGCCGCCGCAGAATCAGATTCTGATTCAGAAGAAGAAGATCCACCTGATCCCATTGATCTTCATCAGAGGGATATTCCATCCAGAATCCAGAAAACCCACCCCGTGGGCAAAACTATTGGAGATTTAGATGAAAGGAGCACAAAAAGGCGACAAATAAATTTTAAAGAAATGGTCAGGTACGTATGTCTGTCTACTAATTGTTCTAAGATTCGTGAGTCTTTGTACCTTTCTAATATAGAGCCCAAGCATGTGGAGGATGCACTCAAGGATGAGTTCTTGATAAGGGCAATGCAAGAAGAGCTGGACCAATTCGACAAAAACGACGTTTGGGATTTAGTTCCACGTCCAGAAAATTTCCACGTGACAGGAACTAAGTGGATATTCAAGAACAAGATTGATGAGGCTGGCAACATTGTGAGGAATAAAGCTCGACTGGTTGCGCAAGGGTATACACAAATTGAAGGAATCGATTTTGATGAGACATCCGCCCCTGTTGCCCGCATAGAGTCGGTAAGGCTTTTACTTGGTGTTGCTTGTTATATGAAGATTTCATTGCATCAATTGGACATTAAGAGTGCTTTTTTAAATGAAGTCTTGAGTGAATAAGTGTATGTTGAGAAGCCTAAAGGATTTGTGGATCCTCAAAAACCAAATTTTGTTTTAAAACTAAAAAAGGCTCTTTATGGTTTAAAACAAGCTCCTAGAGCTCGGTATGAAAGGCTAAATCAACATCTGTTTTATTTAAACTTTAGACGAGGGGAAGTTGACAAAACTTTATTCCTTCTTAAATCCAATAAGTACATCTTAATCGTCCAAATCTATGTGGATGATATTATTTTTGGATCCACTAACAAGCAGATGGTTAAGGAGTTTGTTACTCGAATGTCCGATACATTCGAGATGAGCATGGAAGGTAACCTCTCATACTTCCTCGGATTACAAACCAAACAACTTGATGATGGTATTTTCCTTTCCCAGACTAAATATGCCAAGAACTTAGTTAAAAAGTTTTGTTTAGAAAGTGAAAACTCACAAGAAACACTACTACAGAAACAACTTTCTAAGGCTGTTAATTAAAGGCGGTTATTTGAAAACCGCCTTAAAAATACTTTTAACGGCGGTTGTGGTTAAAACCGCTGTTAAAAAGGTCATTTTACGGCGATTTTCACAAAACCGACATAAAAACTAGATGCCAACTAAATTTAACGGCGGTTTACAAAAACTGCTGTAAAATATCGAATATTCTACGGCGGTTGTTCGTAAACTGCCGTTAAATTAAGCTGGCCTCCAGTTTTTACGTCGATTTTGTGAAAACCGCCGTAAAATGTTTAAGTTTTTACGGCGGTTCTCAAATAACCGCCGTAGAATGTAAATATAAATAATAAAATAAAAAAAAGTCCAACGCCACGTCATGGATCCTTGTTCTCATTGATCTAGTGATCTCCACCATCCGTTCAAAACAAATTGACGCATCTTCACCGTCCATTCTAAAGAAAGGATTGATCCCCTTCCTTCTTTTCCTCTCCGTCATTTTTCCTCGCCCCAAAACCATCCTCGAAACATCTCCCCTCCAGCTCTCAGCATTCGCCGCCACCGACAGAGACGACTCTGTTTTATCTGCCGCCGTGTCGTAAGTGCCCAGCCACACCCTGACCCTGTTCTACGACAGCTTTATCTCCGCCACCCATTTGCCCTACTGCCTCTGCCTCACAATTCGCAACCGGCGACAATCCCCTTTTAGGCCAAAATTACAATTCGCCGGCCGGCGACAATCCGACCCAATTGGATGCTGCAATCCCTTCTCTTCTTCAAGGCGAAGCTCCTCCTGCAATCAATTTCAAGAAAGGAGCTCCAAATTTGGCGAATTCGATTTTTCGAGTTGGCGATCCCCTTTTGGGTCAAAACGGAAATTCGCCGGTCGGTGCCATTCCGGCCGAATTGGGTCTGCCACAACCTTCCACCGGTCAAGGCGAAGCCAACACAGGTACCAATTTAAAGAATCGGGTCACCTTTGAGCCCAACCCGTCCTTTGAAGCTGCCGCCCCCCTTCTTCTTGTACAAGGAGATTCCGGTCAAAGACCTAGATAAGAAGTCCAGTGGGAAGCGCAAGGACAAAGACCGCAAGCATGGCAAGACTTTAGTGAGTTTCTTACTATACTCTGTAGACTTAGAAAAGTGTTGGTATATTCTTTGATATTTTCCTAGTCTTAAACTTCCTAATTTTGAATGCACACTTATCTTGGTTTAACTAACCCTTGCCATGTAATCGATATGCCACTGCTTAAAATTCACTATAGTCTTGTTGGGTTTGAGAATGTATAGCTGCTGCCCCTCAGAATTAAGCATATCAATTTTATTTTATTCTATTTTTTATTTGGTTGTTGGATTTTATAGTTTCAATGGAGTTCCAGCAGAGGAACGATTACATTGGAGGTCCTTTTTAGTGAAATTGGGAGCAGATTATCTGAGGGGAGTCAAGAATGAAGAGCTCCTTGTTGCTAACCACAAGTATGTAATAATCTTTCTCATTTTATTTTTTGTTTTTTGTGAATATCCTTCTTGTGATAGAATTATTAATGGTTACTCTCGTTTTTACCCCTTAGAAATAAATCTGCTCAGACACTTGCTAAAAAGGGTATATGCATACTGAAATTATTTCCACACTCTCGATAATCATACTGAAATTAGTGTCGAAATAAAATCGTGTCAAACACAAACATATGCTACTTTTCTGGCCAAATTGACAAGGTGAGAGTAATAGATAAAAACATGCAACATTATATATATGAATATTACAATAATTACTTTTTTTTAAGAATAGAAGAGTAAATAAGAATGATGATTACAACGCTGGTAACAAAGAAGAATGTATAACAGATTGCGTGAGTGTTAATTTATCTTTGTGATACATTTAATCATTAAAAAGGTAACCGAATAAACGAAATGAACCTAACCTCACATCTCGAGTACCTTCAGTAGAGCATAAACCTATTCTCGAGCAGATTTTTTGAGGTTCGGACTGTGAATACCGGCATGAATAAAATCATAATTCAGGTTCTTAGACAAATTGTAGTTGTCTAATGTAAATTTATTATTGAAAAGAAAATGAATATAGTAATAATTATTATTGTTATTGTTATTATTAGAAAATAGTTTTAGAATCTTATGTACCTCAGCTAACAACATTTCCAGTATGGTTTTCCCATAAATGGAAACAACAGACTTGCATTCCTGGCTTACAACCCCAGAAGCTCCAATTGCATGATTAATCAGAGTGACAATAGTCTGAAATAGGATTATTCAGCATGTTAGCCAAGTCTGATCATGCACATAAGGATGCAACATATATAATTTTAAGTGTAGAAAGACTAATCCTGATCACAAAGACTTCTAATGAACAATTTCAAGCACATTAATCTGACTTAGAAATAAATCTGCAATTATCCCTTTCTCTTGCTTGTATAAAAATTATTTGCACTTTTTTTTTTTCTGTAGTTGTAATTTGGATTATGTAAAAAATCCAAGGATATGCAATTTTGAATTATTATGTTTTTAGTTTGTCATCCTTTTGTACAGTCATGTCACGTGTCAGTTCCCTGCTTGATTTCCTTTGATCACTGATGTAACACGAAAGATATAAACTGCGGTTCGTTTTCGTTATCCCTCTTTATTCTTTAGCTTTCCTTCTTTTCTTTCTTTTCTTTTTAATGCTAAAATTTAATTCTTGATTTTTTGCCTATTTATATCTGTTACT
>BMAC01000730.1:18763-38277 GCA_014905375.1 Phtheirospermum japonicum | reverse complement strand
CAATTGTTGGTGTGGCAACAAAATCAAGTGACTGAGACGCTCATTAATAGAGAGGGACTTGTAAAAGTGAATGCAAACATAGACGACCTCTCAAAAAGAATGAATAGTATTGACAGTCTCTCCAAGATAGTTCATGATCTTGCTAAGAGTGTGGAGAGGATTGATAGGACGATAGGACAAATGGCGACTGACATTGCGAGATCAAACAAAGAAAAGGACAAGTTTCCAAGTCAAACGGAGCAAGCCTCAGCGATTAAAGTCCTACGCAATGGAAAACTGATCGATAATAAAGTCGAGTTAAATGACGGAGGGGATGAAGAGATGACGGAGAGTCCAACGCAGGTATCGCCAAAGGGAGATGAATCCAAGCCGATAGAACAATTGCATAAGACACCAAGCCCTTACATTCCGGGATCTTTAAAGGGGAAGCTCACAAACAAGACTCTCACTTCGCCGATAGTCGAAAAAGTTCCGTTTCCAAGCCGTCTTCGACCAGCAAAAGAAAATAAGAAGTTCATGGAGCTTTACAACTTGCTGAAGAACGTCAACATCAACCTTCCTCTTTTGGATGTTATCAAAACGATTCCGACATATGTGAAGTTCTTCAAGGATCTTGCTACAAGACATAGGCGTTCGAAGACAAATCAGTACGTTCCTCTGACGAAGGAGGTGAGTGCGCTATGCAAGCAACCACTGCCTACGAAGGAGAAAGACCCTGGAACATTTTGTGTCAATATTACATTGGAGAATGGGCAACAAGCGCGCGGAATGCTTGATCTTGGCGCAGGAATTAACTTAATGCCGCATTCCCTTTATAAGCAATTTGAATTAGGACCATTGAAGCCGACAAGGATGCGTCTCCAATTAGCGGATCGTTCAATTCGCCAACCATTGGGAATTATTGAAGACATTTTAGTGAAAGTAGGAGAGTTAATAATTCTGGTAGACTTCGTAGTGCTGGATGTTGGGGAGATGCCGAGTGACGACAAGGGGCATACTATTCTTTTAGGCCGTCCATTTTTGTCTACCTCCCATGCGGTGATTGATGTGAACAAAGGGAGGATGAGCATGTCTGTTTTGGGAGAGATGGTTACTTTTTGTTTGAAAGATATAAATAGTTGCCCTGCACCATTGATGGAAGAAGAAGAATGTTCGTTCGTTGACCCAGTAGATGCATGCGTCCGAGAGCTTAAGAGCATAACGGTTTTGGACGATATGGCAGTCGAGGACGCTGATGATTTTCTAAGTGGGGAAGAGATAGCCGATCTATTTGGTATTGATTCTCGTGACTTTGGAGCGGACCTTGCGATTATGGACCCCAACGAAACAATTGAGAAGGAGTTTCAAGCGAGTGACATGGTGGAGTTAGGTGATCCACCGCAATTCGAGTATTGATCGTTGAAACGCGTCGAGCATGCGACGTAAAATGTTGCGCTTCTTGGGAGGCAACCCAAGCGTTAGTTTTTCTTTAATTTTTATTTCGACTTTTCTCAGTTTATTTTTGTTTTTATTGTGTCAATTGTCATGGTGCGTTTATGTGCAGGAAATCCGATTTTACGATTTCATCTCCGCCGATCGAGGTTGCAATCCGACCCAATTTAGCTGCAGTTCGGCAACCTTTTGATGAGCCGCAATCCGGCCGATTCAATTCCACACGATGTGCCACCGGGTACTTGCGCGCAACATAATTGACTACAATCGTTTTAATTCAAGACAATTCCAATCACGTGTTCAAGACGAAGGATTATTGCACAAACATATTGGAAAGACTCAACTATCGGGTTTTCAGGGATGTCTTCTTATCTCCCTTGCTTTTATTTTCTTTATATTTATGGCAATCAGGAGTTTGCCACATTTTTAAAGGGGGGGATGGTTGAGTGTGAATTATAGTTGAAATTTGTGCAAATTTAAAATTTTTCGTGGGTTTGTAGTGCTAAATTTTACGTGATTGATCACTATTTCTGCGCTGTATTAAGTTTGTATGGCTTGCCTGTCAAAGTTAGCTAAGTATGATTTGAGGTTTTTGTCTTTTGAGCGTGCAATAAGTGCATAAAAATTTTTAAAATTATTATTATATATTTGTAAAATGGTACTTGAACGCAATTGATTTCGCGAAACCTTAAAAGCAGCGTCAATTCAAAACTTTTTCATGCAAAAAGCCTGTAAGTAGCCTGAGTGATTATCATCATTGCATGTGCTTGAATGAGTTTTGATTTGAGATCTCTTTGAAATCGCTGTGTGTAGTTGATTTTGAAAATGACGTTAAGGCCACATATAAAACCCTATTCCGGCCATATCCATATATTTTAGCCACTATAAATTCGAATGAGCCCCTCATAGCCAAATAATCCATGCCTATAGCCATGAGTGTATTTTGAGTCGACCCCTACAACCCATTTAAAAGCGTGGGGTAGGAGTTGGTAATTTTTATTGGTTATTAGTGTTTTGGAGTTTTTACAAGGGATTTATGAATTTTTGTAATAAAGGATCACCATCCTTCAATAAAAAGAAAAAAAGGAACGACCCCATAAAAAGAATTAGAGGGATTATAAAAAAAAAGAAAAAAAAAAAGAAAACAAGAAGGATGGTGAATTATGATAGTCATTGCCTACGCGCTAATGAAGGCTTATGTTTTATTGTTTATTTTGTTATGAAGCCTAATGCTTAAAAGGACAAGGAGTTGAGTTGTAATAAGTGGTTTGAACTTCAAGTCGGTTTTACGGTTTACGAGTTGAGGAATAGCCTATGTTAAAGGCTACGATATGAGTGTTAATTGAGGTTTTTCTTTTGTACGAGGTGAAGCATCTTGCTTCGTGATTAGATTAGTTGGGGGGTTATTTATCCACACGACTTATATATTCCATACCCGTCCAAAGAGCCTTACATTACAACCCGCGAAGACCTTTTCCGATTCTTAGTTTTGACAGCACACTTAATTTGCGATTGAAAAGAGATTGATTTTCCGTTCTTATTTATTGTGCATGTATTTGTATGATTTGAGTGTATACACGTCCCTATGCAGCAATGCTTGAGTGCTTTTGAGTGAACACACCTTATTTATTACCCTTTTTAGAGGATGCATGATTTTGTTTTTGGAGCGACAATGTAATAAGGATGGAGTGTTTGACGTTGCGTTACTTGTATCTATATTTTCAAAATTATGTACGTAGCATGGCACGACTCATTGCTTGAGCTGATTTTCTTTCTTGTATACTTTGAATCTATCGTTTGTTCAGAGGACGAACAAACAAATAAAGCGTGGGGTAGTTGATTAACGTGTATTTGTCTTGATTTAAGTTAGTATTTTATTTAGTTTTTATTATTGTTTTAGGTATAAGTTGGATAAAATGAGCTTATTTTCGTATTTTCTTATCTCCAACTTATTTTATTATATTTTTATTATAATTATTTAATTTTATGTTTAATTTAAGTGTTTTGAGGTATTTAGGTTTGGACGTAGTCAAGGTTGGGCCAACGATTTGGAGTTTCGGCGAAAACGGGGCACGATTTGAAGAATTTAGAACTGTCAGACTTTTCTATAACGGATTTTTTACCTGTAACCGTTCTAGAAAGACCTGCCGAGCCATGCCGACACTGTCTGTCGACGCTGCCAACCATGCCAACGCTGCGAGCCACGCCGGCGCCTACCGAGACCCCCTGCCGAGTGCTGCCGAGCGCTGCCGATGCGCTGTCGGCCGAGCCTGTCGAGCGCTGCGCGCGCCGGCCGAGCTGCGCGAGTCGACGCCGAGTCATGATCCCGCGTCAGTCGACGCAACGTCGACGCAACTTGCTGAAGCGTCGATGTCGACGCACCCAGTCGACGCGCACGCCCAGGCAGCACCGACGCCGAGCACCAGCGCGCGTCAGTCGACGCACCGTCGACGCAACGGCCCAGAATTTCGGATTTTAGGGTTTCTTGCGCGCCAAGACTTACAATAACTATATAAACCCTTCATACTTCGGTTTAAACAGACATCCACGACCCAAAACACCTATCTAGGGTTAAGAAACCTATTTTCAACACCCTCCAATATATTTTCAAGATCTACGTCGAAGATTCAAGATCCAAGGCACCGAAATGAAGACGTTCATTCAAGCTCCGAATTTCTCGACCAATATCAATTGTTCGTAGTCCGTATCTACAGCAATCCTTCAGCACTTTTTAGTCAATAATAAGTTTTCTAAACTTTAGTTATTTTTTTTAGATTAATTCTTAGTTAATTTATATTTTTAAGCATTTATTGCTTTTCATTTGATAATTAGAATCGTTTGAACCATTGAATCGCTGAAGCTTTGAACCTTAGATTTTGTTTTTAATAATTAATTAGTTGCTGCGTTTTACCTTCGTTCATGCTTGGTGATGAGATTGTTCATGCTTAGTTCATTTATTGCTTATGCTTGGTTAATTAGTTTATGATATGCAATTGCTTGGGAAATTTAGAATTAATTTTGTTTTTGAGAATTCATATGCTTGATAGTCGTAATCATAGTTCAATCCATGCTAGTTAATTATAGTTGGTTAATTAGTTTAATTTAATTAGTTCAAGATAGWTAGTTATTGCTTTTTAATCTCGTAGTTATAWTTTTCAAAAACCAAACTTATACAAGTTCTCRTGTTAAACATTGTGATTAAACAAACATTAAAAATTCCGAACGTCAGTCCTTGAGAGACGACTCGAGTTAAGCTTGCCAAACCTACACGCGATCCCGTTATTTTGCGGGCGAGCTATTAAATTTCTGATAATTATTTATAAAGTAGGCACACACAAAAGCTCGAATCAGTATACTGATTCGAACTGGGCCGGGGATGTGGTAGATATAAAGAGTACTACTGGGGGATATTTTTTTCTGGGTAACAATTTAATCTCTTTGTACAACAAGAAGCAAAATTGTATTTCTCTTTCTACAGCTGAAGTCGAGTACATTGCAGCTGGAAGTGCGTGCACACAATTACTGTGGATGAACCAGATGATAGAGGACTATGGTCTGCACAGTAGTATCTTGACTGTGCTGTGTGACAATTCCAGTGCCATTGACATCTCGAAAAATCCAGTCCAGCATTCTTGAATCAAACACATTGACATAAGGTACCACTTTATTCGAGACCTACTTGAGAGGAAGATTGTTAGCCTTGAGCATATTGGAACAGATAATCAGCTTGCTGACATCTTCACTAAGGCATTAGATTTCGAGACCTTCTCTCGTTTGAGAAGAGATCTCGGTATGTGCATTGTCTGAACCAATGTTGGTTTGTGATGTTGTGACACCCTATATCAACATCAGTCACAACATCTGTATACATTTGCATGCATTTTTATCTTTCTTTTCATACATTTTCCTAATGCATTGAGTTTGATTGAAAGTGCGATAAGGTCATGTGTTGCAATAAAAGTGATGGCGAAAAGAACCAACCTCTTCAACTGGGTGATTGTGGAGATTGCCCGCAGAAACTGGCTTTCTCCCAGGTCCAAAAATAAAAGGTGTTAAATAGTAATTGCTGAAGATTAGATATTCAATTCCCTAAAAAGGATGAAGAAAATATGGATACAAATTGATCCCGTCTTTAAATTTCACCTTCTTGAGAGATCTTTACGTAGTCATTAACTTGGGTTAAGGGTTAAGTTTCCATTGACTTCACCTAAGGCAATGTTGGTTTATAATGTTATCAGTAATAGAAATCAACATTGGATCAAGTCACTGAAATCATAATATGTTTTTGTATATTCTTTTAGGTCATGATTTTTAGGTATCCCGTAGGACATTCATACTTTGTGAAGATGCCATTTTGCTGTGCGTACCGTTGCTTGTGTTTTAGTCTACCTTGACGTCTCTTAATTGTGTTCTGAATTGAGCTAACTAAGTTTTTCAGTGGAGTTCAAATCGGACGACTGGACAGGTAATAACGAGGCAAATTTGGTGAGTGAAAATTAACATTGCACAAGATTGATACTACTGAGCTGATGGTTCGATTTTTCTAGCTTTGTACTTCGGCCGATTTTGTGTTAAGGGCTGTGCAAATTCTTTTTTTAAATATAGGGAAGAGATAATGGGATTGTTAATATGATCACGTAGCCTAATCGGAGGTGGAGTGGCGCTTTTTAGAAGGTAATAAAAATCGTGTTTTTTAAATAACCCAAAAATCCGCTGGTGGCTAATTTAGGGTTGTTTCCTTATTCTTTCTATTTTATCTCTCCTTCAACGGTAATTTTTTTTTTTTTGATTTATACCTGAATCTTTTTTACTATTTGATCATTAACCCTTCTCAAATTGAACTCCCAAGCTTCCGTACCTCTCTCCAACTATCTCGATTTTCTTGTTTTCTCTTGTGTTTCTGAGAATTTGCAGGATGACAAACTCTCCGCCACCCTCTTCTATTCCAGAATTACCGGCAGAATTCCGCTGCTCCAGCGAACAGGTTCCTGCTCCCTATCCCAGAGTTGGTGGCCTGGACATACGCGAAGAAATTGGTGGTGGTTCCTCTTCCATCCCACCACCAATAACAACATTGCCACCAACCTCGCCGGCGCACGATTCTCACGCTGCTGTGCCAGTTCCGTCTCCGATTGATGCCGTGCCTGAAGCCCAGGTATTCCCAAGTCAACCAGGGAATGAAATTAATGTTGATAATCCCACGGATTTAGCTTTTGTGGAAGAGAATTTCGGTCGGGTGGGGAACCCTACTCTGAAAAGATCACGGTGCCTGCGAAATATACCGCCCGGTGTTGTACCGCCCGCTGTTCCGAAAAGCCAAGACGGGCCGAGACGACGTGTGCCACTTGAGCACATGAATCTTGCTGAGGAGGTTGTGACCATGTCTAATCCCGACGATGATGATTTTATCCCTGATCCGGCAGAAGGAGCTGTGCCTCCATTGCCTTCGTCTCCCAGTCCATCGGTGAAGAAGAACCCTCGCCGGAAACAGCTTGTGAGATTAGCCGACAAAAGATCAGGTCAGGCAAAAGTCAAAGTTTCTCCTGCCTCTACTGGAACAGAGTATTCATCCCCTCCCTACACTATTTTGTATTTTATCACCGGAGAGGTGACTAGCTCATCTAAGCCACCGACTGTTAGCTCTCCTCCATCCCCTGTTCGTGATGATCAACCCGAGTTTGATCCGGAGTTGTTCGAGTTTTCCCCTGATTCCTCATTTGATATGCCTCTACGTGATATACTTTCTGCTTGCAAGAAGGAAAAGAAGAAGAATAAGGCAGCGTGTAAGGCTGATGTTGGTCCCCGTGTTGATTCCCCGATACCAACATTGCTACAGGGCAAGTCTTCCTCGTCCTCCAGTTCCGCTGCTGCTGATGCAAGTTCTCCTGCTCATACTTCGCCTCCTTCTATGCCTTCTGATCACTCCGAGTCCTCTACAGGTGCTGCATCTCAGACCCCTGAGCTTGAGGATATGGTGCCCCTTTCGGAGAAGTTCTTGATTGCCGAGGCTGCCGAGTTGTTTGCCGCTTACCAGACTAACACATGACCACCGAGCGCCGAGTCCCGGTTGAGCTATTTGAGAAACACAATCTGATTACCTATCTTCAACACAAAGGTATGCATTCCACCGTTTTCACGGCAACGCCTTTTGTACGAGATATCGTTGTCGAATTTTATGCCAATCTTTTGCCCTTTATGGTTGATTTGGAGTCCGTAAATTATGGCAAAGTATATGTACGTGGCAAAGTGTTCTCTTTCACTCCTGCTTTAATTGATGAGTTGTTTGGCACTGAGCCATACCGGGGTGACTCGACGGTTGATGATATGAATGAGGTAGTTTCGTTTTTGTCTGGTGGTTTGGTTAATTCGTGGTTTGAGCAGCTCCCTAGTACTCGCCTTTCGTCTCTCTACTCTATTATGCACAAGATTACGATTTGTAATTGGGTTCCCTCCAAGAACACAACGTGTGTTACACGGCCTCAGGACCAGTTCTTGTATAGGCTTGGGAGAGGAATCAAATTTAGTTTTGTCCAGCATGTTTTTGATATTATTGCTAAGTTTCCCACCACGAAGTCCGCGGCCTTGTTGTGTTTACCTTCTTTAATTTTCAGCTTGCTGGAGAATCAAGATTTGACATTTCGTCCCGATGATGTGCTCACGGGTGAAGCAGATTGGTTTGCTTTGAGATGCCAGCATACTGCAGGTGCTAGAATTATTGATCTGCCGTGGCAAGCCCCTTTTCGGGCTAATGTTGCTAGTGATGTTGGGAGGGACGATCCCAACATGGTTCACATTTCTGCGCAGGTCCTTCGTGCACATGTGGCTTCCATTGATTTGCAGATGACTCAGCTGAAGGCTCTTCGTAGCTCTCTCTTGAAGGCCCTTTCACTTTCTGGTCAAAAAGGGGGAGAAGATGTTTACATGCACTACAAAAAAATCCGGCTGTCCTGGCGGATTTACTGGCGGCCAAAAAGCCGCCAGCATTTCTGACGGCCTTACTGGCGGCCGACTTTGCTGGCGGATATGCTGACGGCTTTGGCCGTCAGCATTATAGACCGCCAGTAACCCGCCAGGTAAAAAGCGGGAGTTTATCCCGCTTAATTATACTGACGGCCATACCCGTCAGTATATAAAATTGGGGTCGCTGACGGGTTGGTCTTCAGGATCCTGACAATCGCGGCCGCCAGGATATAATTCTTAATTAAAAAAAAAATTCACTATTCCTGACGGTCATGGCCGTCAGGAATTTAACCTAAAAATTGCGTCTCCCTTCCTTCCGCGTCAGTCTGTCCAGATTGAGAGGAGAAATTGAGCCGGAAATTGAGTGCACCGCCACCGCCGTCCACAGCCTGACCACCGCTCCGGTTCAAGCCCACAGCCCACCGCCGCCGCTCCGGTTCAAGCCCAACCCCAATCGCCCACAGCCCACCGCCGCCCTCCGGTTCAAGCCCAGCCCAAGGCGGCCGCTCCAAGGTCCACCACCGCCTGCCTCCACTTCCGGCGCCAATCCAAGGTCCACCACCACCTCCACTTTCGATTTTCATTTAGGGTATAACTTAAAAATTATGTAATAATTTAGGGTTTAATTTGAAATTAGCGTTTTATTTAGAGTATAACTTAAAATTATATAATAATTTGGGGTATAATTTATAATTAGGATTTAATTTAGATTTATTGAACATGTATAAATTTATGTTTTAATTAATTCATTATATTAAATATTGTAAATGTAACTTTAAATACAGGCTGCACAGACGGGTTCGCAGCCCAGTAACTACGAGCTTCTGCTGAGTTATCATCGAAATCCCGACGGCACATTTACGGATCCCAAAGTCCAGAGGATAGCTGTAAGTTTTATATGTTATATATATAACCGATTTAGTATAAAATCTGATAAAAGTTATTATAAAATCTGATAAAAGTTGTTTGGTAATAATAGCTGAAAATTTTGATATCAGGAGGATTATGAGAGGGCTTTGGGAGGAGAGGCGTGCTGCGTCGTCAGATGATAGCAGCCCTCAGGTAGACCCGAACGAGGTCTACCTACAGGTCGTCGGGAATAGGAAGGGTCAACGCTATGGCCTTGGATGCTTTGGGAAGACTCAGAAGGGCTGCAGTACTTCTTCCTCCTCCACCGTCGATGTTCACAGGCTCCAGACTCAGGTGCAGTCCCAGCAGGAGCAGCTTGAGCAGTTTCAGCGGATCCGCGACGAGCAGGCGCTGGAGATTCAGCGGATCCATGAGGAGCAGGAGCGTTCCCAGCTGAGACTCCAACAGCGGATTGAAGAAGTTTTTGCTCGGGCCATGGCTCGACGGGCCTCCCCGTAGTCCAGATGGTGGAGATTTAGATGGATAGTTATATTTTTATACATTCGATTGCTGAAACGATTTTTTGTTATTGAATGATTTGTTTTGATTTTTTTATTAGTGGATTATTTATTTTGGATTATCTCTAAAATTTTATTTGTTTATTATTTTTAATTTAATTATTAATTAATTAAATTTTATCTAAAATTTGTTTATTAATTAATATTAATTTAATTATTTTTAATTATTTTTATTTGTTTATTAGTGCTGGCGGCCTACCCGCCAGGAAAGCATCAGATATTCCTGGCGGGCACAACCCGAAAGGAATACTGGCGAGCGTTTTCTAGCGGCATTAGCCGTCAAGGAAACCGCCGGCATTCCTGGCGGGTTTCATTTCCCGTCAGGATACTACAATCCTTACCGCAAAAATACTGGCGGCCATTATCCGTCGGGAGGCCGTCAGTATTTGATATACTGACGGAATCCTGACGGATTTGGCCGTCAGTATCGCCGGATTTTTTTGTAGTGATGGATAACGAAGTTGTTGATGAAGATGTTGTTGGAGATGATGTTGGTAGAGAAGATGTTGTTGCTACCGAAGCCTTGTCCAGTCTTGCTCAGGAAAAGCGAAGAGAGCGAATTCGCTCTCGCAATAAGGCTTTGAGGAAAATGAAGAGAATGCAGAAGAAGAAGAACAAGAAGGATAGAGGTGAAGGAACTTCGACATCCTCTCGTCGTTCGAAGAGGGTTCGAAGTCAATAAGTTCCTTTATTCTGATTTGTTTTGTTAAGTGATATTTTGAACAATATTGATTTGTAATGTTAGTTTGAATTTTTAACAACATTGGGTGTTTTGTTTAGGGGGAGTTTTCTAACTTAGGGGGAGTTAGTATTTTTATGTTTTTGCGTCGTAGTGTTTTGTCCAGAAAGGCAAATGGGGGAGATTGTTGAGGAATTTATTCTTGGCAATAATTACTATTTTGTTATTTGCCTTTCTTAGGCACAAACGTAATTAGTAACTCTAGATTGTGTTTCCTGGTTTATTTATAGGACTTTATTTTCCTAGATTGTGTCTAGATTTTAGGATGCTTATTTACCAAATTTAAAATTTTAGAATTGTCTATTTAAGATAAGAAGAAGTCTAAAGCTTAGACGACTTTACGCACGAGATTTTGAGAAGAACAAAACGACGCAACACAAGCACGAGCTAGGAGAAGAACACGAAAACTACTTGGAGCCATTGTTCGAGATCGACAAGCTATTCGAAGTTGCGTGACCAACGGAGGAGAGCTTGTTCAACCTAGGCGACAAGTATTTAGTATCATGTGTTTTGATATTTTAGTTTTCATATATTACTTAATATTTTTGTATTGATCGAAAAATAAGAAAGTAATATAGTTTTCGGGTTTGTACACCCAAGTTCACAAGTACTTTTACTTGTGAACTGAATTTGTTATATCGTATTCTTAAGTTTTATTTTCGCTACATAATTTTTATTTTACTTTGGTCGATGTTGGTAGTCAGTGTTGTTTAACATTGATAACAACTTTGTAAATTTGAGACTTATTTTCAAAATCATATACCTTCAAATTTTACAATTTTCAAGGTGAAACAATTTGCGCCGTATGTGGGAATCGAACCCACGACCACATGGTGGAGCAGGTCAGAAAACTCAAGGAAGAAGCAGGCGTTCGTGGTGCAATTATTTTAAAGGTGAAACACATTGAAAGTAGAAAAACAAAAGTGAGAGAAAATACTAAAATTATAAAGCATCAAATTTCAACATCATATTGTATTCAATTGCACTCACACCCTCACACTCAATTTCCAAAACTATGTGGTTCAGAAAATATTTAACAATTCTCCATTTATATATGAAATTGTCTGTGTATAGCAAGCAAATCCTTAGTAAACACACAGCTACAAAAAAGGGCTTTTACTTATATTGTTCAATAACTATTGTAAAAAAGCGATCTCGCGAAATTACATCAGATTTTTTGCAAATGCGATGTAAATAGTCTATAAACGACAACGGTTAATCACAATGGTTTCTGTTGTAAATAAATGTAGTAAAATATATTTAGTTTATCTTCTTCCCCTTTTTTCTGTTTCCATTTTTAAAGTTAACTGCTGATTTAATTACTTTAATCAAATTATTTGACATCATACAAAACATTAAACTCAGCATTCAACCCCATTCTACTTTAACTTATGGTGTTTCTAGCAAGAACAAGTAACAACGAATGAGACTTGCAAAAAAAAAAAAAAAAATACTTTTTCAGCTTATTATAGGTTCACCCATATGGCTAATTAAATATACTCATTGGGATATTCCGACTCCAAGAAAATCTATAAATGTAGGTGATGCTCCAGTGTTGTGCACAAACTGAGTCGAGTCTTGAATATACCGATCATCATCTGCTGTGGACGAAAATGGCGACATTGGTTCAACCAAGCCTATTTCTCCCTCCATTTTCCGGGACCTGCTATTGAAGCCTGTTGATTATAGTATTTGTAATTAATCAAACTATATATAGTTCGATGAAGTTTAACGAAAAACTTGATTTCTATTCACGTAAGACTAAATCAAAAGTCACAAAATAATTAAAATAGGACCGAGTGTGTCTATTTAGATTTTAGAGACTGAGAAAATGACTTTGCCTCAAGATAAATCCAGCCCCAATTGATGCCTCAAATTAAATCGGCTAGTAAAACTCATCCAAATTGGGAACATTTTGGCAGTATGTATCTCTTTCTCATCTATATTAGTAGTTTAGGAGAGACATAAAAGTTGAATAAGAGAAGCAATAATTATTATTTTTAATAAAAGAAAAAAAGAGTTTGACTGATAATATTTTATCTTAGAAAATCTCTATTTTTAGGTTTTCGGTTTCAAATATATAGGGCTGAACTTAACTTGTACTTACTTTGGCCAAAATTACTCTAAAAAAAGGAATTATTCGGAAAAAGATTTGGAAAAATGGTTGATGTGGGCAATGTAATAAAACAATGAAGAAATGAAATAAACTAACCAGAATACAAGTGATTTTGGTAATTAAATGCAGTAGATGATCTGAGTGAATAACAAGAATCCCATTGTTTTTTCAAGTAGGGTTTTGATATCTCTCTGCATTTCCTGGCCATCAAAACATGCCAATGGTTTTTCACCGAGTTGTCGGTCCGGCCCGGAAAAAACTTGGAAATCAAAGCCCATTTGTTGCCGTACACTCTGTGAGCCTCCACTAATCTATCCTCTTCTTCTGCCGTGAAAGCTCCTTTGTTGATCTTCGGGTCTAGTTGATTGTGCCACCTCAGCCTACAACTCTTGCCTTCCAATTTTATAACATTCCAAGAAACACAACAAAATTATTAAATCTCAGTTAAATGTGTGTGTGCCCATTTTATTGTTTGTAAAGTATAAATGTGTGTGTGCCCATTTCATCTTGCAATCAATTTCTAAAAGAAGGCTACAAATAATGTGCCTCGTTTTCAAAAGGACGTTGAGAAGTTAACCAATCCCTTTAATTTTGTTTCCTATTATTATTCTCACTTATTGTTGCTGCAATTATTCGCCTTCTATTAATATCCTGATTTTATGGGCTAACAAATAGAAAAGGAAGAAAAATACCTGATCTCCCTTGTAGTTTTTCAGCTATGAGTTTCCAATTCTGCGGACCGTACAAAGCCACAAGCTCCTTAAGCTTAGCATCCTCCGAAGGTTTCCAATGTCCCCTAGCACAAAATCTCGTCCGCCCATTTTCCATTTTTTTGCCATTAGGGTTTTCACCATTTTTGTTTTCTTGGACATTATTCGTCCAATCCAGCTTAATGCAACCCGCCACCATTGAAAAACTCATACTCACACCTTTCCTCTCTCACTCTAACCCTAAAACACCACCTAGGTTTTTAACAAGTTGTCTGGAGAAAGTCTAATTGAGAGCATGGGGATACAATTTATGCGTGGCGATGACACAGCAGCTTCCTGTTGTTGCTGCTGTATGGAGAACAAAAAAAGAAAAAAAAAAAGGAAAAACGAGGTTTTGCGTTTTGGCAGAGAATAAAGGATGTATAAGAAGTTGAAAAGAGAAAATGAGAAGAGACAAGGGTTTAGCAGAAAATTGGGTGTTTGTTTTTGGTACAGAGAGGCACACGATTTACTCATCGCCATCTGCCAGTGGGGAGGGCCTGGCTATTAGTGTCTGACATGGATGACCCCTATTTTGACTTATTCTCAACCTGCTCCATAAATGCTTTATTAAAACTGAACAAACTTTTCTAACAGTACCAAAAATGGGTGCAGCTCTCTTTGCATTTTTAGCTTTTATTTATTTATTTATTTGCAGATGAGCCTAATTTTGTGATGATGAGAGACAAACCAGATAAATTGATTGTAGAAAATGACCTCATATATACTTAATATTAAATATTGTAGGTTTTAACAACGATTTAATGAACCAATTAATAAGAAAAGCAATGTAGCTGGTGTGCTCAATTCACTAATTTAACAATTGGTATCTGAACGTTTTTTGTACACGTAATCCACAATGATTGAAATGAATAATTTGAAATCGTCCTAAGATATGGAAGATTATTATAAGATAAACCTATAGACACAACTATGCCGAATTTGGCAAGCGAGTTAGTTAAGGTAGGTACTTGAATAATTTCTTTAATCAATTAAACTGTTATGATTAGTTATCCTGTCCCATATAACCATATGCGTAGAGAAGTTATTAAGTTGTTACATGAATAGCTAGCATGTCATGCAAATGAAACAGTGCTTGGTCCTCAAAGATTAATTATTTGAGAGATGATTAACTAAACATTCTGTGACGATCGGGTGGATGTCATAAAGTTGGTGTCAAAAGTTAATTTGGCACTGCTTGATTTATCAGGATGATGAAGTCCATCGACCTGACAAATTACGTGGTGCGAAATTAGCTTTTGACACAAATTACTTGAATGCTGTAAAATTATTAACTATCTAATTTGATCATAACCTATCTCGATTTTTCATTTTTATTGTACGATTTGATTATTAATGCAGACTAGGGCCTAACTATATATATATAGGCTTCAACTAATTATTAAATAGATTTTTAATTATATTTTTGAACTTGCCACTTAAAGATTTCAGTGCAGTACAAGGCCAGATGAGAAGGTGGTCCAGAGAGCAGAGATTGCTTTACTTGCACGAACCTACAACTTAGAATTAGAATTAGGGTCTTTGCTGACACATTGACCCAAAATTGTAATAATACTGTAATAATATGAATATTTAAAGTTGATGGTGTCAGTCCCCATTCCATTGACTTTTCTACTTATTAACAACTTCATTGTTCCTCTGGGTGAAATTCTAATATTTTTTTTCTGAAGTAGAAGCTATGTTGGATCAATATAAGCTTGTTTCTTAATTGTCTTATTTATTTATTTTGAAAATTAGTAAATAGTTCTCAAAATATGAGTTCATTTGTTAATTAGTCATGAATCTAAATTTAACTTAAATAATTTCTTATTTTATCAATTAGTTCAAAATCATAACATAAAAATACCAAAATACCTTCACTATAAACATAATAAAAATAAATATAATTACAATAAAATAATAATAATAATAAATTATTATTATTATTATTATTATTATTATATTGGCAACAGGGTGACTGCCCCTGTTGCCTCACAGCCGGCTGGAAAATTTTCTAGGTGTCGAAAAGTATTTTCCAGTGAGATTGCTTTTTATGTTCAAAAACTTATTATTGTAGGTCCGGAATTTCTTACTTAATATTCAAAAACTTCTTATTTGATGGCAAAAAATATCTTTATTGCAAAAATTTCTTACTTGATGTGAAAATGTAGTTATGTATTTCTTACTTATTAAGCACAATTTCATTTTTTTCAAAAAAAATAAATCTTACTTGATAGCAAAATATTGTCATGTATTTCTTAGTTAATACAACAATAGATAATTTTTTACTTGATGATAGTAAGATTTTCTTATTTAATGTGCGAAAATTTCTTATTTTATGAATGTAAACAAATTTCTTACTTTATATCAGAAATTAAGAAACTTTCTTACTTTTTAGTTAAATTTCTTATATAGTTTTTGACAGAAAAGAAATTTGTCGATTTTTTTTCGGGCAGGCAATCGTCGTGGGAGTGGGGGTGCTTAATAATATTATTTATATCAGTATTATTATTTTAGTAGGGATAATCTTACAATTATATATTTAGATTTAGGGTTAGACTTAAATGACAAGTTGAAATTATGTGACAAAAAACATATTTTTTTATTATAATGTATGAAGAGTTTGAGGTCGGGTCTCCTTCTTTTTTATTGAATACTCCATAGATTTGTGTAGTTTTAGAAATAAAATAATTAATATTGTTTGCAATAATTGTTATTCCACAATTTCAAGGTGAAATTGTATTTATCTTCATTTTGTTACTCCTAATCACTTTGAAAGAAATTTAAGAAAAAGAAAACCATTTTGGAAAGATACACATATTTTGTTATGGTAGTATAATGACATTTTGACCAATAAATACACAATACAAGACATTTTATACCTCTAAATCACCAATATTTATTTATATATATTTATGTCCACTAGATACACTTTTTGTACATTTTTTTTACCATTTGTCTTTTAGCTCAATTTTAGGACACTATCTACGAGTTCACTCCTTATCTTCTTCTTTGTAAAAAACATAAAAGACAAACTTTCTTTTTGGTTTCACTCCTTCTCTATCTGCTGTTTTTTCTTAATTATTAAGTAAAAATCTTCAATGGAGATTGTATACTAGCTCGTGAGCTCAAGCCATCTGGATGTTGGTAGCAATGAAAGTGAGTGAGGTTGATTTGATTGGATCCACCATATGTCGTGATTGTTATTGGCTCGATTCCCGTTTGGATCAATCCTGTTATGCCAAAATGGTGAGTGTGTTCTTATTTTTCTTTTTCTAACTTGAAAATTGAAACTTTTGTGATATTCTAATCTGGTTTAGATTTTACTGTTTGATCATATGTTAGGCTTTGTTTTTACCTTGATTAAATTTGAAACCAATTCTAGTTAGAGCTAACATTTATTATCTATCTTGTCCAAAAAATTCTGGCCCAAGACCAATTTAGGAATTGCAAAAATACTAATATTAGGCTACAAACCAGAGAGCCACCCTCTAACTTATTAATTCCATGTATTGGGCCCATCACTATGGCCCAAATAAAGCAAATTACCTTTCTTCTTCACGGTGAAGAGTCGCAGCCAAATAGTCAACACTGGGCCGCGCATAAATGTTTCAAAAACTCTCCAAGAATTCCAATTAAAGAGTTTCCAAAGGAATCAAAAATCTGGCCCAATGTCTTTAAAATTAAATATTAGGCCCAGCAATATAAGGACCGACAAGGCCTTTGAACTTGGATATCTCTTCCGCAACAAAATTCAGCCGCAACGGTATCAACACACGGTATCGGTTTCACAATAATGAATTATCCAGTTTCAAAATTATTCGATTTCAATGATGTTAACCATAGATGCAATGTGATTTCTCATTTACATTTACAGTAAAATTGAATAAACAAGATTCTAACACGTGACTATCTTGGCGCTAAACAAAACTGTCTCGATGTAATACTTGCTTTAACATTTTGTAAGATTCTGTATTAGAAGATAATTGGTAGGAGAAAGGTTTCAATTGAACAGGAACATCTTAAAAAACAAATTTGTCAATCCAATTACAAAGCATAATCCAAACTGAAACTCATAAAATGAATATCTTGAATTACTTAAAACAAACTTTCGTCCCCAATTACGGACATCAGTTTATATCTGATAGCTGATAACTGATAGTTGATAGATAATATCTGATTTTAAATTAGTTCTTGGTAAATTAGAGATTAGAGTAGCTGATTGAAGGTTAATTTACCAATTTATAAATGATTGAAAAACATAAAATATTATACATAAAAAATATAAAAGAAATGAAATTATAATCATTAATAAAGACTTCCTAAAATATATTTTCGGAAAACTCTACGGTGTCTTTAAGGGCACCATGCCCCCCATATATTTTCAATAAATAAGACAAAAATACATGAAAAATAATTTTAAAAAACAATTATAATAATAAAAAAAAACTTTATTTATGACTAATAAAAATATTTCGTAAAATAAAGTAATATATTAGTTTATAAATAAGATATTTTTTAATATATGAAATGATAAGAATTTTTTTTTCCCAATAAGGTTAGAACTTATTAGAAAAAACTACAATTTTTAGGTTTTTCTGAACAATAGTTTATTATGCAGAATAAGCTATCATAAATTTATTTTGTTTCTAAACCGCCTAAAAATGTTTATTGAGATGAATCACTTTTAAAAACATCAACCAAGCAGGACCTTAGTCTCTATTATAAGTTAAATAATAACTTATCATTTTTGTAAATTAAAATAACATTTAATTTTAAATTTAATATAAATATTACACCACCATCATTACATCATTAGTAGTGATTAAAACCGTCACTACTTTGAGTATTACAAATCTTAATTTTGTAATATATGCAAACACCATTTAAAAAAAGTGCAAGAAAATTATATAATTTTCTTCTTAATTTCCAAACAAAAAGCTCGACCGCATATGCTCATTATCAATGTTGTCAAGTAGTCCCTTGTTAGTTTGGTTGGGAGATTTGACTATGAATTTGAAAATACTTGAATCCGAGGTCCACAATCAAATTCGTTCAAAACCTCCTTGAGTTTTTAGTATATTTTATATTGATTTGAAAGCCACTCTCGAAGCTAGTCATCATTTAGTTCGTTCATTTTACAAACTAACGTCATCCAAGATACAACTTTGTGATCCAATTCATGGGTCAAAGTAAGCATGTTTTGGGTTGCATGTGCACCTCAACAATATTGGCCCGAGATTCAGATGGAAATAATCCATTTTAAGTATAAACTTGCACTGCAGTTTGCTTTAATAATATATATATATATATAGAAATATTGTTGGTGGGTTTCGTCTCAAGTCGTTCTACGTTTTGGAGATAAGAAGGCCCATACTGTATTCTTGAAATTCCGAAATACAGCAAAATTCTACGTTAATTAAAAAAAATCTATATGCTCATGGAATATAATTACAAATTACTTTCATTACTAAATTTTCGGTCAATGGATAACATGACTATAAAAACTACGATGAAGCATTGAATTATAATGACCTTAAATATATAATTCAATCAGGAAATTAAATTATCGCAATAGAGGGGACGTTACTCTCTTAAACTATTCTAAAAGAAAATAACACAATGGCATAGATGATGGCGAGGTACAGTGAAAGCGTCACGAAAACTACTGAAACTGATGATTAATTGTGCCAACAGAACTTATTTCTTGAGTGGGAAGTCATAAAACATTGATGAGCAAAACCTCTGCCATTATATAAATATAAGATTAATTTTAGTATTGAGATTATATAAGTACTTGGCCTCTCTAATATTGTATTTACTCAAGATGGTCTATTGGTGATACGAACCAAAATAACCATACGTGAAATTATGTGGTGAACGTGGCTATTTGTGGGAAGCGACCTCATTTCCTAGGGAGGGTGTACCCCTGGGAGGTGGGCGAGCTGTGTTTGTTCGAGTGGATAGTTTTGTGAAGAGTAGCGACCTGTAGTATGGGGATGGCTTTTCATACAGGGTCGCGACCTCTTGTACTTTGGGCTGGGTATTTGGGCCCGATTTGTGGATCTAATGTATGTGAATCATTATGGGCC
>BMAC01000730.1:0-14946 GCA_014905375.1 Phtheirospermum japonicum | reverse complement strand
AGAGCGGGTTACTTAACCTTTTAAGTACTGATCCTTATTTGTCTAGGTACTATGGATACTCCGAGGAAGAAGAGCATGGTTGCTACAGAGGATGTCAATGATTACGAGTCAACTGAACCTGATCCATCCTTATTTACCAATGTTGTGTGGGACGACGACGTCCATGTTTGTATCCTTGAAACCAACATCGTGTGCCTGAATACAGAAACAACTGATTATCAAGAGGAATACAAGCAACTAAGTGTTGATTACCAGAGATTGCTTGTTAGTTGGGGAAAACAGGTACTCAAGGTGAAAGATCTCGTGAAAGAAATAGAAAAGCTTACCAAAGAAAAGGAGGATCAGCTCGACATTATTGTCCACTTGGAAACGGCGCTCACCAATAAGGATGCTGAGTTAGAAAAGGTGAAAACCGAGCTGAAGAAGGTCCAAGAAACCATCTCAAATCTCAACAAAGGCAAGACCAAGGTGGATGAGATTCTGAAATCGAGTATCCCGAATTGTTCAAAACACGGGATTGGATACAAGCATGTTCAGAAGCCAATTTCAAGTTAAAAGGTGAAGTCGACCAAACGCCACAACAGAAGAAGAAGACAATACGTATGCCATCATTGTGGTGAACCAGGTCACATACGACCATACTGCTGGAAGCTTATTGGCAAGCAATCTCATTTTAAAAGGTCGAAGTTGACTGCTGAATCCCATGTTGGTTCTCGTCTTACCAACATCAATACCAACACCAGTTTCAAATAAGTGTGGGTCAAGAAAAATAGTGTCAAGTGCAATATGATCCATACCTCTCTAAAATCTCATAACCCTGGAGCCTTGTATTTTGATAGTGGATGCTCCAAGCATATGACCGGCTCGAAAGATCTCCTCTCAAATATTGTCAAGTTTCAAGGAGGAAAGATTAAGTATGGTGGAGGTGCAAATGGCCAAATCATTGGCCAAGGAACTCTCCGTGTTCCCGGCGTCGTAACTTTGAAGAATGTGTTGTTGGTAGAAGGACTTACTGCTAACTTAATAAGCATAAGTCAACTTTACGACGGTGGATTTAGTGTCAGATTCAACCGTGAGAAGTGTCTAGTCTATGAGGAGAATGGTCCGTGCATCCTCATTGGTCAGAGGACCTCAGATAATTGCTATCAAATCAATGGTGATGTGTTCTGCAAGCTGTCTCAATTGAGTGATGCCGAGGTGTGGCATCAAAAGCTCGGACATGACAATTACAAGATGATGGAAAGTTTGGTCAAAAAGGATGTTGTGATCGGACTACCTAAGCTCAACACAAAAAACATTCCAGTTTGTGAGCCATGCCAGAAAGGTAAGAAAGTCCGGGTGCCACATCCAATAGTACAAAGTCTCACTACCTCATATTGTTTCGAATTCCTTCATATGGACCTTTTGGGACCACTTGAAGTTGAGAGCCTTGGTGGTAAAAGGTATGTTCTTGTGCTTGTAGATGATTTTTCCCGTTTTACTTAGGTAGAGTTTTTAAAAGAAAAATCTGAGACTTTCAAAGCATTTAAAAGACTTGCAAAAAGGTTGTGTGTAAGTTTTGGTGTGAGTATAGGTAGAATAAGGTCTGATCATGGAAAATTTTTTGAGAATGAATCCTTTTCAAAATATTGTTCAAAAGTTGGTATAACTCATGAGTTTTCTTCACCCATCACCCCCCAACAAAATAGGATAGTCGAACGCAAAAATAGATCTCTCATAGAAATAACTAGGACTATGCTTATTTCAAATAGGGTTGCTAAACATTTTTGGGCAGAAGCAATGAACACTGCATGCCATATAATTAATAGGGTGTATTTTAGACCAGGGTCTTGTGTTACTCCTTATGAATTATTGATGGGCAAAAGGCCAAATTTGAGTTATTTTCATATTTTTTGGTGCATTTGTTATGTGCTAAATGGAAGAAATCATCTTGAAAAACTTGACTCAAAGAGTGATAAATGTGTTTTCATGGGATACTCTCGAAATAATCATGCATATAGATTGTTTAATCTTAGAACGCGTTGCATGACTGAGTCGGTTAACGTCAAGTTTGATGATTTGATGAGTGGTTTTAAACCTGCTGAGGGGGATGATCTGGTTTATGATAAAAATCCTCAAAATAATGTCACACTTCCTGTAGATGAAAGTGCAGGTATTGAAAACAGAGATGCAGGTGCTGAACCCAGAGATTTTAGTGATGTTGGTAACAATGTTGATACGGGAATAACAACATCAGAACCAACATCAACTCCAGCCGCCGCAAAATCAGATTCTAATCCAAGTGTGGAGAATCCAGCTGAACCCATTGACTTGAATCAGAGAAATATTCCTTTAAGAATTCAGAAGAATCATCCTATGAGCCAAATCATTGGAGATCTCGATGAAAGAACTACAAGAAAGTGACAAATAAGTTTCAAAGAGATGGTAAGGTTTGTTTGCTTTTTTACTAATTGTTCTAAAATTTGAGAATCTTTGTATTTTTCTAAAACAGAGCCCAAGCGAGTAGAAGATGTTCTTAAAGCCGAGTATATTGCAGCTGGAAATGCTTGTACACAGTAATTGTGGATGAACCAAATGATAGAGGACTACGGTCCACATAGAAGAACATTGACTGTGCTCTGTGATACTTCCAGTGCCATTGATATCTCGAAAAATCTGGTCCAGCTATCTCGAATCAAACACATTGACATAAGGTACCACTTTATTCGAGATTTGGTTGAGAGGAAGATAGTTAGCCTTGAGCATATAGGAGCAGTCAATCATCTTGATGACATCTTCACGAAGGCATTATATTACGAGACCTTCTCTCGTTTGAGAAGAGACCTCGGTATGTGCATTGTCTAACCAATGTTGGTTTGTGATGTTGTGACACCCAATATCAACATCAGTCTCAACATCTGTATAATTTTTGCATGCAATTTTATCTTTCTTTTCATACATATTCCTAATGCATTGAGTTTGATTAAAAGTGCAATAAAGTCCTGTGTTACAATAAAAGTGATGGCAAAAAGACCAACCTCTTCGATTAGGTGATTGTGGGGCTTGCCCGCAAAAATTGGTTTTCTCCCAGGTCAAAAAATAAGAGGTGTTAACAGCAATTGCTGAAGATCAAAGGATTCAAATCCCTTCAAGGATGAAGTAAATCAGGATACAAAAAGATCCAATCTTTAAATATCACCTTCTTGAGAGATTTTGACGTAGTCATTAACTTGGGTTAAGGGGTAAGCTTCCATTGACTTCACCTGAGGTAATGTTGGTTAATAATGTTGTTAGTAATAAAAAGCAACATTGGATCAAGTCACTGAAATATGAATATGTTTTTGTATATTCTTTTAGGTCATGAGTTTTAAGCATCCCGTAAGACATTCATACTTTGTAAAGATGTCTTCTTGCTGTGCGTTTTACTTCTTGTGTTTTTGTCTGGCTTGAAATCTCTTGATTTTGATTTGAATTGAGCTAACTAAGTGTTTCAGTGGGGTTAAAATCGGACGGCTGGACAGGTAATAACGAGGTAGATTTGGTGAGTGATGACTTGCATTGCACAAGATAGGTACAACTGTGCTGATGGTTCAATTAATTCAGCTTTGTATTTCGGCCAATTTTGTACATTAAGTTGTGCAATTTTTTTTTTAAAAAAAGATGATAAATCGTGGGAAGAGATAATGGGTTGGTAATGTGGTCATGTAGCCTAATTTGATGGGGAGTGGGTTTTCATAAAAAGGAAATAACAAAAATTGTGTTTTGCCCCAAAATCAGCCGATGAAGTATTTTTAGGGATTTTTTCCTTTTATATTTATTTTCTCTCTCTTGTTACAACGATCATTTTTTTTGGGCATAAAACCCAGAAATTTTTTACCGTTTGATCACAATTCCAAAGCCTTCAGCAAATTGAACTCTCTATACTCCTAATCTCTCTCCGAATCTTTCGATATTCTTGTGTGCTTTTGAGAAATTGCAGTATGACAAGCTCGCCGCCGCCGTCCTCGTCTGCTCCTGAATTGCCAGAAGACGTTTGTCGCTCCGGCGAACAGGTTCCGACACCCTATCCCCGTGTTGGTGGTCTTGATATTCGCGAGGAAACTGGTGGTGGTAGTTCTTCAAACCCACCACTATCAACATCGCCACCACCATCACTGGCGCTCGATTCTCGCACTATCATACCAGTTCTGTCACCGGTTGACGCCACGCCGGAGGCGCAAGTGTTCCCAGGACAGCCCGGGAATGAAATTGACGTTGATAACCCTCAAGATTTAGCGTTTGTGGCTGAAACTTTTGGACGCGTGGGGAATCCTACTCTGAAGAGGTCTAGGCGCCTGCGCAACATTTCGCCCGGCGCTGTGCCGCCTGCTGTACCGAAAAGCAAGGAAGGGCCGCGCCGCAAAGTGCCTATTGAACATATGAACCTCAAGGAGGATGTCACCGTGATGTCCGAACCGGATGATGAGGACTTTGTTCCTGTTGCTCCGGTCGAGGGGTCTTAGCCGCCGCCTTCTTCTGCCCCGAGTTTGTCGGGGAAGAAACTTACTCGCCGAAAACAGGTTGTGCGGAAGGCTGACAGGTGGCCTAACCAGCCAAAGGTCAAAGTCTCCCCTAAGTCCTCTATGACTGAGTATTCCTCCCCTCCCTACAGTGTGTTGGATTTATCACCGGCGAAGTCACCAGCTCTGCCAAACTGCCTGCCGATGATCCCCCCTCATCTCCAGTTCATGATGCTCAACCTGGGTTTGATACAGGTCTGTTTGAGCATTCCCCTGATTCCTCCCCAGATATAGCACTGAGAGATATCCTTACTGCTTGCAAGAAGGATAGGAAGAAAAAGAAGGCTGCTGCGAAGGATGATGTTGCTAGTCATGTTGGTACCACTTTACCAACATCGCGTCGTTCCCCGTCTGTTTCGTCCTCCTGCACTGCCTCTGTTCCCATTCCATCTCGTACTCCCAGGCCGTCTTCTTCGGCTGCCTGTGATCACTCTCAGTCCTCCATGGGTACTGATACTCTGACACCTGAGCTTGAAGATATGGTGTCGTTTTCGGGTAAATTTTTAATTGCTGAGGCTTCCGAGTTGTTTGCTACTTATCAATCTCGCCACATGATTGCTGAGCGTAGAGTTCCAGTTGAACTGTTTGAGCGCCACAACTTGATTGCCTACCTCTGGTTTAAAGGTATGTATTCCACAGTTTCTACTGCCGTGCCATTTGTCAGAAATATTGTTCTCGAGTTCTGTGCGAATTTGCTGCCGTCTATTGTTTATATGAGCTCTGTGAACTATGGAAAAGTGTTTGTGCGTGGTAGAGTGTTTGCTTTCACCCCTGATTTAATTGATGAATTATTTGGAACTGAACTGCATCGGGGTGATTCTACTGTGGATGATATGGATGAAGTTGTTTCTTTTATTTCTGGTGGTATGGTGCATTCATGGTTTGAGCAGTTGCCGAGTACTCGGCTTTCATCTCTTTATTCTATTATGCACAAGGTGGCTATTTACAACTGGGTCCCTTCCAAGAACACTACGTGTGTTACTCGGCCTCAGGCCTAGTTTTTGTACAGGCTTGGGAAGGGTATTAAGCTCAGTTTCGGGCAACATGTTTTTGATATTGTTACTAAGTTTGCCACATCAAGGTCTGCCGCCTCGTTGTGTTTTCCCTCTTTGATTTTCAGCCTCTTGGAGAAGCAAGGATTGGCCCTTCTTCCGGATAATGTCCTCACTGGTGAGGCAGATTGGCTTACTTTCCGGGGCCAGCATACTACAGGTGCTAGGGTTATTGATTTGCCTTGGCAGGCTCCTTTCCAGGCTGATGTTGCTAGTAATGTTAGGAGGGTTGATCCCAACATGGTCCAGATTTCTGCGCAACTCCTTCGTGCGCATGTGGCTTCCGTTGACTTGCAGATTACTCAGCTTCAGGCACTTCGTGCCTCTCTTTTTGAAGCCCTTTCCCTTTCTGGTCAAAAAGGGGGAGAAGGAGAAGATGACGCGGACATAGGGGGAGAAGATGTTGCTGCTGACATTGCAGAGAATGTTGATGCTGCTGATAAAGATGATGCTGAAGATGCTGTTGCTGCCGAAGCCTTGGCGAGCCTTGCTCAAGAGAAGCGAAGAAAG
Source organism: Phtheirospermum japonicum (assembly GCA_014905375.1). Lineage (NCBI taxonomy): Eukaryota > Viridiplantae > Streptophyta > Magnoliopsida > Lamiales > Orobanchaceae > Phtheirospermum > Phtheirospermum japonicum. The sequence continues at coordinate 8,846 of BMAC01000730.1, read as the reverse complement.
AGAATTCATGCTCGCGATAAGGCTTTGAGGAGACTGATGAGATTGCAGAAGAGGAAGAGGAAGGAAGGTGGTGAAGGAACTTCGACATTCCCTCGTCGTTCGAAGAGGGTTCGTGGTCACTAAGTTCCTTGTCAGTTTTTTTTGATAAGTTTTTGAACAATGTTGATTTGTAATGTTGTTTTGAGTTTTAACAATATTGGGTGTTTTGTTTAGGGGGAGTTTTCTAACTTAGGGGGAGTTAGTATTTTATTTTCATTTGTGTTTGCGTCGTAGTGTTTTGTCTAGAAAGGCAAAAGGGGGAGATTGTTGAGGAATTAATTCTTGGCAATAATTCCTATTTTGTTATTTGCCTTTCTTGGGAACAAAATAAGTTAGGAAACTAGATTTAGGAATATATTGTGTTTCCTAGTTTATGTTTAAGACTTAATTAGTTTCCTAGATTGTGTTTAGGATTTATTTTAGGTATTTACCAAGTTTAGGAATTTATGTTTGTCTATTTAAGACAAAGATTCCTAAAGCTTGGATTGATATCTTTACGCACGGGATTTCGGAGAGGAGATCAATGCAAGACGCACGGCAAGGACTGAAGAACACGAAGATTACTTGGAGCCATTGATCGAGATCGACAAGTTATTCGAAGTTGCGTGACCAACGAAGAAGATCTTGCCATTCCGGCGACGAGTATTTAGTATCATGTTTATGATATTCTAGTTTTCATATATTACTTAATATTTTTGTATTGATCGAAAAACAAGGAAGCAATATAGTTTTCGGGTTTGTACACCCAAGTTCACAAGTACTTTTACTTGTGAACTGAATTTGTTCTATCGTGTTCTTATATTTTAATTCCACTGCATATTTTTATTTTACTCTGGTCAATGTTGTTAACCAGTGTTGTTAAATATTGAATAACAACATCGTAAAACTGAGACTTATTTTCAAAACCATAGACCTTATTACAAATGTGTGTGGAAAATCTTTCCATCAACTCAATTAAACTCTCATAATACATTGAGATTTCTTTATTCTCTGAAATCATATTAAACATCGGAGCGTCTTCCAGTAATGATTCATGGGCATAAATATAACCATAGATAATCTCATGAGTGAAATTATGTTCATTGATGATCAATTGAAGTTGTGTCATACATGCCCTCTTATTCATTTGACGAGTTTTGATCGAACCAAGTGACCTCCTATTCATTTTGGGAGTCACGACTTCAATCATACCTCCACTAAGTATGATTGCAATGTCTTAATCGGTGACATTGTTCCCTTTATGAGGAATTTTAACATTGCAACATGATTTGCATCTTTTTGTACATATTTTCATTATCATTTTTGTTTCACGTTGCGTGTTTTTCGCTTGCTTTTTGTTGCTTTAGGAGTCGGGTTGGCCGTTTTTCGTATTTCTAGATTTTCTTAGTTTTCGTACGTTTTATTATTAATTTTTATAGTTTTTCACTTTTCCGTTTTCTTGGCCGTAGGACGTCCAAGCGGGGCCCACGCTCGTTTGGGATCGTTGATACTCGACTCGAGAATGGACGGACAAAGCAAGGAAGCGCAACGAACGAGGTTCGATAAACCGGCGGACGCGAAAAGAACAAGAAATCGAGCCGGGCGCTGGAATCCAGTCGGCCGACTAGATGTTCGGTCGATCCACTGACTTTGTAGTCGATCGACTGAACCGGCAAAATTGACTGGATTCCAGGGGATTTTGGCATTTTGGACAACGCAGTCGATCGACAGCCTACTTGGTCGATCGACTGCTATCGATCGACTGGGTTCTCCGAAGATCGACTGAATTCCAGGGCTTTTGGCCGTTTTTGACGATGCAGTAGATCGACTGCCGACATGGCCGATCGACTGCCAGTCGATCGACTGAAAAGCAGAAATTTTGAAGAAATAAGTGATCAGACGTCATTTCAAAATACCAACTTGCAGCAAGGCTTTCTTCCCCAAGAAAGCTCCTCCAAAAACAAGAAAACATTCTCCTTTTCATTTTTGCTTATTTTTAATTCCTATAAATTCTAGTAATTAGTGGTAGATTAGTTAAGTATAGATCTTAGCTAGTTAGTGATCAAGCTTTGATCTAGGTTTCTTTTGTGAAGAATCATTCAGGATTTCAAGCTTTTCTCCTTCAAGCTTTTGTGTAATCACATACATTTGGTAAACTCTTTCATTTATATAGTTTTATGTTGAAGTATTTCCTTTAATATTGTGTTATGCTTGGATCATTGTTATTTTGATCATCAAACCTCTATTTTCATCTTATAGCTTTTGAACTTTTGAACTTATGCTTTTAAGTTGTTAAGTTGTTAGATCAATCTTTAAGTTTTTAAAAGTTTCATATAATCTTCCTTGTTAAACCTTTAATTATTGTTAGATTAATAATGTTGACTTATTCAAATAAGTTTGACTTTAATTTTCCCTCCATTTTCCTTAATTTCAAATTATAAAGTTTTAATAAGTTAATTAGTTTAGATTGATCATTTTTAATATGAGCTTTAATTTCCTTTAAATGTTTTAATGTTTTTAAATCTTGTATTTCAATTTAAATCTTAGTTGTAAAATTCAAAACCGAACAATGACTACCGCTTTCTTAGGTCAAATTAGTTTAATCAAAACCGACGATAAGAACAACTGAGAAACCGAAAGCCGATCACATCCATCCTCAAGAGAAACGACTCGGGACAACTTACCGCATCTACAATCGACTCCGTAATATTGCGGAGACGATTCTTAGAGCGCTAAGAAATCCTCGATCAAATTTTGGCGCCGCTGCCGGGGATGGATTAAAGCCAATGGCGTTCTTATTTGTTCCGATTGTCATTGTAAATAATTAGTTAGTAAATTGTTTTACATTCGATACGCGTGATCTTTTGTTGTTGTTGTGTATGCAAGGTAGACGATCGTTCAGACAGGAGTTGACTCCATTCTTGCCGAACCCCGAAAGGTTGCGACGAGACGCACGAGCCGCTTCAAGGCAAGACACGTCCAACGTCCCGTTGCCTCCTTTATTATCTTCGTCAATAGAAGAGAAAAACATGGCCACTCCGTTTGAAAATCCGACGCCCCCTGCCCCTGCCCACGAAAACCAAGGGGTTCTGCCTCCACCGGTGTCGACAGGCCCCGCGCCGTCACCTCAAGCGGCGACTCATCAAGACCCACATCCGGTTTTCGCGACGACATTCGACCAAGGGGGAAATAGTTTTATGAACCAAGACCCCCATAGTTCGAACACTCAGTTTCACGGGACGCCCTACCAAGGCCCGATAATCGAAGGGCCACCGTTCCCATATCAACCGCCGTTCCAAGTCCCGAGACAATTTCATCAAGGTCCACACTACGCCCCTCACACGCACGAGCCTCGATTTCCGCATCCGACCGGGCCCGTGCCTCAATTCCGAAATCCGATACCTCAAGACTATCCACGAGCGCCCGCCGTCAACGAAAATCCTTATGCCGCTCGCGATATCGGAGGACACCCTTTCGCCACTCCCGACGGGGGTCCTACCAACAGTATAAAAGAAGTGTCGAGGCCGTACATGGGCGATTTCTCCTCTTGTATTCGATTGAGCCCCGAGGCTCTCGAATACGACTTGCGGCCGATAGACTTGAATCGACTACCTACGTTCCACGGCTTACCGAACCAAGATGCCCTGCAATTCCTACGAGTCTTTTCATATACGGTGTCGAGCTTTCCGCGCCAAGGGATTCATATCGACCAAATCAAAATGAGGTGTTTCCCATACACGATGAAAGACAAGGCCGTGGATTGGCTCATGACATTGCCGTCCGACTCCCTTACCAATTGGGATATGGTCACCGAACGATTCATGGAAGAATACTATTCTCAAGAGAAGACGGCCGACTTTAGAGCTAAGATTGCCTCGTTCCGACAAGCGAGCGACGAAACTTTCTACGAGGCATGGGAGCGATTCAAGGGGTACCTTACTAAGTGCCCACACCATCGGTTTACCGGCGACTTCTTAAATCAGTTTTTCTATAATGGATTGGCATTCGCATCGAAGCGCATGGTGAACAATGCCGCCGGGGGAATTTAGACGGCCGATCAACGAGGGAATTATACGACATCTTTGTAAACATGGCCGCCGATGATCAACGCATGAATATCTTGGAGCGGAAGGAGCACGTAAAAGAGGTCTCGACAAGTGCCGAACCCGAGTGGGCCCGTAAGATCGCCGAGCTAGAAAGCCAAATAGCCTCCCTCATTCAACCGCAACCATTCCCGAATTCGATGGAGATTTGCCCCTCGTGTGGCACTTCGGGTCATGGAGCAAGTGCATGCCCGAAGGCTTATGAACAACCGAGCGGATTCGACGAGCAAGCTTATGCGGTTCAAGGTTATCAAGCCTATCGACACGGAGCTCCATATCTACGAAGGGACCATCCTAACTTTAGATACGGAGACACGTCCCAAGCTCTAATGCCACCCGGTTTTCAAACACACCAACATCGTTCTCAAGCCCCGATGGCACAACAAGCTCAACCACCGCGCCCTCAAATCCCGTATGCCGCTCGACCACCTTTTCCACCTCCACAAGCACCGTTCCCGGCTCCCCAAGACCATCCAACACCGCGACAATCAAACCTCGAATCCGTCTTATCCGAGCTAAGCAAACGGCTCTTGAGTTTGGAGACACAAATGGGACAAATAGCTACGGACGTCAACGAACTAAAACAAGCACGGGACAAGGACAAGCTACCAAGTCAACCGGCCCAAGCTCAAGCCGTGACCATTCTCCGAAGTGGCAAGGTGGTAGACAACAAGGTCGCCCTACCCGACGACGGACCTTCGACGAGCGTTCAAGAGGATCGTGCTACTCCGGATTCGAACGAGCCCGCAGCCGCTCCTAACCCTCCCACATCACTCTCTAGTGGCGAGGCGAAGGGGTCCCAGGCTGACGGGGGGTTACATAAGTCCGCCACGCCGTACCGACCTCCGATTCCATATCCGAGCCGTATCCGACCGACGAAGCAAGACGACCAATTCCTCGAGCTATACAAGATGTTATCAAAGGTCAACATAAACCTTCCTTTGCTCGACATAATCCGAAATATTCCCGCTTACACGAAGTTCTTCAAGGAGCTAACATCGAAGAAACGCCGATTCGAAGAAAATGAGAAAATATGCATATCGAACGCGGCAAGCATTGCCCTTAGCAATACTCTACCACACAAAGAAGGTGATCCGGGGAGTTTTTGTATCAAAATTACCCTCGGAAACGGCAAGGAGACACGAGGAATGCTTGACCTCGGCGCGGGGATTAACTTGATGCCCTATTCCATTTTTAAGCAATTAGAGTTGGGCGATCTCAAGGAGACGAGGATGTGTTTACAACTGGCCGATCGATCTGTCCGATACCCGAATGGCGTGGTCGAAGATGTGTTGGTACAAGTCGGGAGCCTCATTGTGCCAGTGGATTTTGTGATATTGGACGTCGGAGAAGTGAGCAACGAAGGCCGAGAACATACTATCTTACTCGGGCGGCCCTTCATGGCCACGACGAACACCTTAATTGATGTGAAAAATGGGAAGATGTCTTTCTCGGTTTTGGGCGATACGGTAAATTTCTCGATTCATGACTTGGGAACCGTTCTGCCTTCCTCCTTTCATGCCGATTGTTCTATGATTGACCCAATAGAAGAACTAGTGGAGGAAGCTGCTCAGGAGATTGTGAACGAGGATGTCGAGGACAAGAAGTGGCGAGCGATTCGATCAGAGGGGGTTATTGATATATTTGAGTTATCAAGCGTAGAATCACCCCTTTGGGAAAAGCCGAGCTCAAGACCCTCCCGAGCCATCTCAAATACATTTACTTGGAAAGAGAAGAGGCCAAACCCGTGATCATCTACGCCGATCTTTCTCCGAGAGACGAGGCACGATTGGTGGATGTTTTGAAGAAGAACAAAAAGGTAATAGGGTGGAGCCTAGCCGATATCAAGGGCATAAGCCCTCCACTTGTATGCATCGGATCATCCTTCAAGAAGGAGCGAAACCATCGAGGCAGAGCCAGCGACGACTAAACTCGAACCTAATGGAGGTTGTGAAAGACAAGATATTGAAACTCGTGGCCGAAGGATTGATATTCTCAGTCGGGGAGAGTGAATGGGTAAGCCCAGTCCACATGCTGCCGAAGAAGAGCGGGATAACCGTAATCGAGAACGAGAGGGGCGAACGTGTAACGACCCGTGCAACCACCGGTTGGAGAATGTGTATAGACTTTCGAAAGCTCAATGCCACCACCAAGAAGGACCACTTTCCGCTTCCGTTTATTGACCAAATGTTGGACAAGCTCGCGGGGCATCATTCATATTGTTTTCTCGATGGATTGTCCGGATACTATCAAATCGCTATCTCGCCGAGGACCAATCCAAGACAACGTTCACGTGCCCCTTCGGCACCTATGCCTTCCGACGTATGCCTTTCAGTTTGTGTAACGCGCCCGCTACCTTCCAACGTTGTATGCTCTCGATTTTCTCCGACATGCTCGACAAGTATATGGAGGTGTTCATGGATGATTTTTCGGTTTACGGCTCCACGTTCGACGAATGTATTGATCATTTGTCAAAAGTCTTAGAGAGGTATGTGGAGAATCACCTCACCTTGAGTTGGGAGAAAATCCACTTCATGGTGAGAAGTGGGATCGTTTTGGGCCACGTAGTGTCGTCCAAGGGAATTGAAGTCGACAATGCAAAGGTCGACGTGATTAAAAATCTCCCGCCCCCAATCAACGTGAAGGGAGTTCGAAGTTTTCTTGGCCACGCGGGGTTTTATAGACGGTTCATCAAGGATTTCTCAAAACTTAGCCGTCCTTTGTGCTATTTGCTGAGTGCCGATGTCCCGTTCGTTTTTGATGATGCTTGTCGATTGGCGTTCAATTCGTTAATGGAAAACTTGTCCTCGGCTCCCATGGTGGTGGCCCCGGATTGGTCCCTCCCGTTTGAAATAATGTGCGACGCATCAAACGGAGCGGTGGGGGCCGTCTTGGGGCAAAGAGTGGACAAGCTTCTTCGGGTAGTCTATTATGCGAGTTTAATGCTCAACGACGCCCAAAAGAATTACACGACTACCGAGAAAGAGCTCCTTGCCGTGATTTTTCCGCTTGAAAAGTTTAGAGCCTACATCATTGGTTCGAATGTTATTGTGCATAGTGACCATGCGGCGTTACGATGTCTTTTCAACAAGGCTCAAGCGAAGCCTAGGCTCATCCGATGGGTACTCTTGCTTCAAGAGTTCGATGTGGAGATCAAGGACCGRAAGGGGTGTGAGAACGTTGTGGCCGATCATCTCTCTCGCCTCGAGGCACCAACCGGAGAAAGGGAGCTAATTGGAGAGGATCTTGCGCATGAGAACTTATTTGTCGTTTCTACCGCACCATGGTATGCCGACATCGCCAACTACCTTGCTAGTGAAGTACTCCGCTCGGATCTATCTCATCATGAGAAGAGACGGTTTCTCTCCAAGTGCCGAGAGTATTATTGGGATGACCCTCACATGTACAAAATCGGAAAATATGGTGTGTTGAGACGGTGTGTTCCGGACGAGGAAAAAGGGGAGATTTTGTCGAAGTGCCACGATCACCTAGCCAGAGGACATTTCGGCGGGCAGAAGACCGCTCACAAGGTTCTCCAATCGGGATTCTATTGGCCGAGCCTCTTCAAGGATGCCCATGACCATTGCCAAAAGTGCGATCGATGCCAAAGGACCGGAAGTATAGGGAAAAGGAACGAAATGCCGATGACATATAATTTGGCCATAGAGATATTCGACGTGTGGGGGATCGATTTCATGGGCCCCTTTCTGAAGTCTCATGAGTTCGAATACATTTTGGTTGGGGTTGATTATGTTTCGAAGTGGATTGAGGCGATTCCGACGAGGAGGAATGACGGCGACACCGTGGTGAAGTTTGTGCGCAGCAACATTTTTAGTCGATTCGGAGTCCCAAGGGTGATTATTAGTGACGGCGGCAAGAACTTCAATAACAAGCTACTCGAAAGGGTGCTGAAGAATTATGGAATCGTACATAAGGTATCCATGCCATACCACCCACAAACGTCCGGTCAGGTTGAAACGAGCAACCGTCAAATCAAGAACATTCTCGAAAAGACCGTACAACCGAACAGAAAAGATTGGTCATCAAAGCTCGTGGATGCCTTATGGGCCATCCGCACGGCACATAAGATGGTTCTTGGAATGAGCCCCTATCGCCTTGTGTCCGGGAAGTCGTGCCACTTACCGGTCGAGATGGAACATAGAGCCTTGTGGGCCATCCGAGCATGCAATTTCGATTTGAAACAAGCCGGCGAGGAGTGGAGGCTCCAAATCGAGGAGCTTGACGAGCTAAGAAACGAGGCATTCGAGAGTGCTCGTATTTAMAAAGATCGGATGAAACTCCTCCATGACAAGAAACTTGCGCCCAAGGAGTTGGAGGAAGGGATGCAAGTGCTCCTTTACAACACCCGACTCGCGTTGTTTCCCGGGAAGCTCATGTCGAAGTGGAGCGGCCCGTACACGATCGAGAAGATATCCCCGTTCGGAGCTATGACATTGATCGATCCCAAAACGAAYGAGCATTTCCAAGTTAATGGCGCACGAGTAAAACCTTACCGACACAGTATATTACAAACCAAGGCGCTCGAGCCTATGATCGTGGAGGAGGAAGACCTGAGTGATCTTCCCACAATGGGATCTTGATCATGGAATTGAGATCGTCGAGCRAACGRCGTAAACCAAACGCACTACGTGGGAGGCAACCCACGACGTTCTAACCCTTTCTAACTCTTTTCTTGTTCTTCTTTCAATCTAGTGTATATTCTTT
>BMAC01000729.1:487048-505762 GCA_014905375.1 Phtheirospermum japonicum | reverse complement strand
TCGAGTTAACTTTGCCACCCTACACGCGATCCCGTTCTCTTGCAGTCAAGCTATTGAATTTCTGACAAATATTTATAAGTAGGCGACACGAAAGCTTGAATCAAATACTTGCTTGTGTTATTCTCCTTGAAGCTTTGTGTCGCTCGTTCCTTGATTTTCCGTGCATCTCTTGTTGCTGCGTCCTTCTCGAAAAATCGTGTATGTAAGTGTATCGAAGGTGTCCACTTCTCTTGGATTTGTCTTGTCTTAAATAGACAAGATTCATAGAGTTCTAAACCTTGTAGACAAGTTAAACAAGTCCTAAACACAATCTAAGAAACTAAATAAAATCTTAGACATAATCTAGGAAACAGATCTAGATCCCTAATTCTAGTTCCCTAATATATTTTGGGCCCAAGAAAGGCAAACAACTAAATAAGGAATTATTCCCAAGAATAAAATCCTCAACAATCTCCCCCTTTTGCCTTTCTTGACAAAATACCCAAGACGCATGAAAATGATCAAAAGACTAAAAATTCCCCCTAAATGAAGTAACCATTGTTTAAAACAAACAAAAACATTCACAGCAGCACTTTCTACATTCTTCTCCCCCTTTTTGTTCTGAAAGCAAAAGGACCTCAACAAACGAGTCCCGAAGCGCCTGGTGCTGTGCAACCTGGTTATCAAACAAAGTAAACCGGGCTCGGACAAACGGAGAAGAAAAATGAACCATGTTGGTACTGATGTTGGGAATACCAGAACTAACATCATACATGACACCAGCTCGAAGAGGTGCCTCGGTGCCTAAAGAAGGTAATCAGATTCTGCTTCACAAAAACACCAACGGGGGATTCGACGCTCAATAATCAAGCCCCGATTTTGAAATCCCAAGAAACTCGTGGAGATTAGTTTCATGTCTTCAATCTCCACGGCTTGAGACGAAGCCTCATCAGAGCTAGCATAGTGGTTGGAGACAAATGTTGACATCGGTGCACTGGCAGATGGAACATTGTCAGAATCGAAGCTTGGAGAAGAGACAGGATTGTCTGCAGGGGATGTTGGTTTTGGTGACACAACACCAGAACCAACATGGACTGACACGGCAACTTTGGACTTTCTCTTTTCTCTATGTGGGTGGAATTTTCTTATTAGCTAGACGCACAGTATGTTTCTGGAGCTTTGCTGGGTGATGGTGAATTTGACATTCTGCAAGAGAGTTGGAAACAACCACAAACACAAAATCGAGTGTCGTATGCAGTAAAATTGAGAGAAAGGAAAAGTAAAAAACCTTAACTTGTCAATTTGGGTAAAGATGACCGGAGTAGGGAAGGAAACGGGTAAATAAAGAATAAACTGAATAAATAACCCCCCACTACCAATTTAAAATCCAAAGAATTTTCTTTCTCAAAATAAGACACACGATCTCTGTGCTTAAATAGCCCACTATCTCTTAATTGGAGAATAAAAATCACAAATCCCAACTACAAATAAAAACTGAGATAGAGCTAGATTTTTATAAACGATCACCATAGTTGAGCAAAGCCTTTGAAAAACAATTTTTCACTCACCAAATTAATATCTTTATTACCTATCCAACCGTCCGATTACAACTCCACTGAAACACGTGGTTAGCAAGATTCAATACAAGATTAAGAGAATTCAAGATAGACACGAACACAAACAACAGAACGCATAGCAAGAAGACATCTTCTCAAAATATAAATGTCCTAATTGATGCCTAAAAATCATGACCTAAAAAGGTTAAAATTATTCACATTAAGGTTTTAGTGACTCCATCAGTGTTTCTTTTTATTACTGACAACATTATAACCAACATTGGCTCAGACAATGCACATACTGAGATCTTTTCTCAAATGAGAGAAGGTCTCGAAATCTAATGCCTTTATGAAGATGTCAGCAAACTGATTGTCTGTTCCTATATGCTCAAGGCTAACTATCTTCCTCTCAACCAAGTCTCGAATAAAGTGGTACCTTATGTCAATGTGTTTTATTCGAGGATTTTTCGAGATATCAATGGCACTTGAATTATCACATAGCACAGTCAATATTCTTCTATGTAGACCGTAGTCCTATATCATTTGGTTTATCCACAATAACTGTGTATAAGTACTTCCAGCTACAATATACTTAGTGTTAGCTGTAGAAAGAGAAATGCAATTCTATTTTTTGCTATACCAAGATATAAGATTCTTAGCATATTTGGACTCAGAAAGAAAAATACCATCATCCAGTTGTTTAATTTGAAAACCAAGAAATTAAGATAGATTACCTTCCATGCTCATCTCGAATGTATCAGATACTTTTGTAATAAACTCACTTACCATCGATTCAATACGAGTGACTGGAGCAAATGTCTTATCTGAATCTAAGTCTGATTTTGGATCATCTTGAGTCGATGTTGGGTTTGATGTTGAGTTCCCAGAACCGTCATCGAAACCAACATCACCAATTTCTTCAATTTCAACACCTGCATCTTTGATTTGGTAGCAGTTGTCTAATGTCCTCTGACCAGTAAGAATAAATGTATTTCCCTCGTCATAAACCTCACACTTTTCATGAGTGAACTTGACATTAAAACCACCATCGCACAGTTGACTGATGCTTATCAAATTCGCAGTTAAGCCTTCAAAAAGTAATACGTTCTCGAGCTTCGCAATACCAGGGACACGAAGAGTTCCTTGGCCAATGATTTGGCCATTTGCACCTCCACCATATTTCACCTTTCCTCCATGAACTTTGACAATATTCGAGAGGAGATCTTCTGAGCGGGTCATGTGCTTAGAGCATCCACTATTAAAATACCAGGCTCCAGGGATGTGAGACTTCAGAGAGGAATAAATCATGTTGCATTTGATTTCGTTCTTTTTGACCCAGACCTGCTTGACTCTGGTGTTGGTTTTGGTGTTGGGAACACAGAAACCATCACTGAAACCAACACGGAACTCAGCAGACAGTTTCGACCTTGTAATTTGATTTTGTTTCCCAATAAGCTTCCAGCGGTATGGTAGAATGTGCCCAGGTTCACCACAGTGATGGCACACATATTGTCTTCTTCTCCTTTTGCAGCGTTTGGTCGGCTTCATCTTTTAACTTACATCTGGCTTTTGAACAGGTTTATATCCAATCTCGTGTTTTGAACAATCCGGGATACTCGATTCCAGAATTACATCTAGCTTGGCCTTGCCCTTGTTGAGGTTTGTGAGGGTTTCTTGGACCTTCTTCAATTCGGTCTTTACTCGTTCTAGCTCATCATCCTTTTTTGTGAGGGATGACTCCAATCGGACAATTATATTAAGTTGATCATCATTTTCCTTAGTCAATTTGTCCACCTCGATTCTAAGATCCTTGACTTTGAGTACTTGTTTTCCCCAACTAGCATATAATTGTTCATACTCAATGCTTAGCTTCTCGTGCTCGTCAAGAGATTCATCAACCTCATCTTCATCTTCAATGTACTTTGTAGCAATCAAGCTCTTCTTCCTCAGAGTATCCATAGTACCTAGACAAATAAGGATCAGTACTTAAAAGGTTAAGTAACCCGCTCTAGATGCCAATTGTAGAATTTGTAGGCCTATGATTTTGAAGATAAGTATCAGTTTGTGATGTTGTTTTCAATGTTAACCAACACTGAAACCAACATCAACTAGAGTTTAACTAAAAATATGCAACGGAAATATAAACGAACAACACAGCAATTTAAAATCCGTTCACAAGTAAACATACTTGTGAACTTGGGTGTACAAACCCGAAAACTATATTACTTTCTTTGTTCAAGATCAATACAAAATATAAAGTAATATATGAAAATTATAGTATCAAAAACTATGATACTAAAATACTTGTCGCCTTGAAGGATGATCTTCTCCGTTGGTTACGCAACTTCGAAGACTCTCTTGATTACGAACAATGGCTCCTAGTATGAATACTTGCTTGTGTTATTCTCCTTGAAGCTTTGTGTCGCTCGTTCCTTGATTTTCCGTGCGTCTCTTGTTGCTGCGTCCTTCTCAAAAAGTCGTGTATGTAAGTGTATCGAAGGTGTCCACTTCTCTTGGATTTATCTTGTCTTAAATAGACAAGATTCCTAGAGTTCTAAACTTGGTAGACAAGTTAAACAAGTCCTAAACACAATCTAGGAAACTAAARAAAATRTTAYARARAATDTAGYKAACAAATCTAGAGTCCTAATTCTAGTTCCCTAATATATTTTGGGCCCAAGAAAGGCAAACAACTAAATAAGGAATTATTCCCAAGAATAAAATCCTCAACATAGTATATTTTAGTCTAACAGCAAATGCAAACGTAGTCTAACATTAAGAAAGGTCTGTGATTTCAACAAAAAAAAAATCTAACAGATCTAAGTATCTCAATAAATATTTCAAATCATCATGTAATGTAAAAGCTAATTTAGCTCATATCTCTATTTATCAAAATTATTATAATAGATATAGGAAGTACTGTATAATAATTAATATTCAAACTTTCATCTCAAAACATCTAATAATTTTTTTGTAATTTTTTATATCAATTGTTCGAAATACAATAAAAATTAGTATAATAGTGCTTGATAATATGAACTAACAAATCTATTACAATGTATTAGAAAAATGGAAAAAAAGTACAGTAAAGTGTCGGGACGAGTAAATTCTTTACTTAAAACTTTTACTACCCCGTACGCGTGCTCACAAATCTATGATAATGATTCTCCCAAAATACGACGATAGAAGTAATGGAATGAACAGTCCATCCAATCACCCCAGATAACAAGTCCTCGTCAAAAAACTGAGCAAATCCTAACTGTGAGCTATGTGATACGTGAGGCAGTTAGAAGAAATACGATATATATGTATGAGTGTTGATGATATTCGAAACTACAAATTTTATATTGCATAGGGGGTGGTATTTATAGTTAAGAGAGAGCTCTTAAATAAGGTAGGAGATCGCAAGAATTATAATTTTAAATACAAGTCAATCTCCTTGACTTAGAGAACAAGAAAGATTGGGAAGGTTTGAAAAAAGGTCTATAACTAATTAAACCCAAGAATTTAAACAACTTTTGGTCTAGAATTTTAAGGCCCAAGTCCAGCTGGGTGAGGCGCACGGACCATGACCCACTCCCGCGCCCACGCCCGAGCCTAAGCCTAGTCGAGTCGGCCGACGAACGGGCGAGCAATGCGCGCATGGTGGTTCGCTTCCTTACTAAACTTGCACCCAATACTCATTTCACTTTAATAAATAAAGCCATTTATTAATGGGTGAGTTTCCTGTGTGGGACATTCCATCTTCACAAATGGAAATCTCACTCCCTCTTCAACTTCCAACTTTACTCAAAATGTCAAACTTTAGGTACTAATTTATCACTCATTTGAATATGGATTCTTAAAAGTGAATATACCACATTTATCTACTCACAGCGTAGATAAGTATATGATGTTCATTTCTAAAAGTAATGACTCGTCCATATTTGGAATATTAAGCAAAGTTATTAAAAATAACTCTCCCAAAGTCTGTTTTCTCCAACAATCCCCCATATGAGTGGAAAATAATTTATGAATGCATGTGACTCAGTGGCTCAACTTTTGCTAAATATTATTACATTAGTCTAGGTAACTTCTGGCTTTTTATCCTGCTTAGTGAAATACTATTAGATATACCCGCAACCTAGTTAACAGAGTCATTGAACTATTTTGGTTACGAGTTACTTTGACAATGATACTCACATAACAATGTTTATACCAAATCTCAAACACTACATAAAAAACACCCAGGATTGCCGATGGCTTAATCCGTCGGTAAGCCGTCGGTAATGGATTTATCAACGGATCTACGGCATTGACAAATCTTTTATCGATAATTGCAATTGCCGATTGAATATCAGGCCGTCGGTAAATGCCGACGGCATTTCCGACGGGTACAGCCACCGGTAAGATGCCGTCGGGAATCTTATTTTTTTTGAATTACTGATGGACACCATGTCCCTCAGTAATTAATAAATAAATAAAAATAATTTAATTTTACCAACGAACTTCATGTCTGTCGGTAAATATAAATAATTTTATTAGCACAGCCGATTCCTCGATCGTCTTAACAACATCCAATATTTTCGTGATTCGAACCCTCGATCTCTAAACTCATTTTCACAATTAATGTGCCCTATTTTTGGCGATTGATCAGTTACCCGAGAATCAAACGGATAGTAATTCTCACTATTACTTTGAGATTCATAAATATGAAAAATTAAATTTAATAACAAATCTAGCATTTGGCACACGATTGAAAAATCTGATCATAACAATTTTATGAGTTTCATCCTGGAATTGTATTTGGTGTTGAAAAGCTGGGGTGAAATGGAAACATGGTTATATTGGTTCTTTTGTTGGACTTGTTTAATTAGTAGTGGCTGTATTCCTAAAGTATGTAGGTTTCTTTTATATAATCATTTATAATTACATTGCAACTAATTTTTCCGGCCTCAACTCATCGATGATTTTATTAGCCTCAGTCTATAATTGCTCGATCGTCTTTTTAAAATGCTTTTGTTTTAAAAACAATTAGGAAAATAGAAATGTGAACATATTAATGTGAGTCCTGGGGTACAGGCAAAAAAGTAAATACCATGAAAAGGAAGCACAACAAATATTTTTCATGGTATTTATTTCTTTGCCTCTACCCCAGGACTTGCACTATCATGTTTACATTTACATTTTTCAGTTTAAATAAAAAATACTTTTAAAAAACAATCGAGGAATTATTGACTGAGACTAATAAAATCATCGATAAGTTGAGGCCGAAAAATTAGTTGAAATATAATTATAAATGATTATATAAAAGAAACCTACATACTTTAGAAATACCAGCCACTACTAATCATAACAAATCCAACAAAAGAACCAATATACCCATGTCTCTAATAAAATTATAGGGTAAATATCGTTATTATTAATTTGGTTATATTATATTATTATTAATAATTTTATTTTTTGTTATATCGTTGTTATTAATTTTATTTTTTTGGTATGTGAAAACAAGAATTTAGGAGAATTGTTATGAATTATTGGAGGTTTGATTATGCTTTAATTAAGTATGTTAAATTATTGTTTTTGGTTATATTATTATTATTATTATTAATTTGATTATATTATTATTATTAATTTGGTTATATTATTATTATTAATAGTTTTATTTTTGGTTATATCATTATTATTATTATTTTTTCGGTAAGTGAAAATAAAGAATTTCGAAGATTTGTTATGAATTATTGGAGGTTTGATTCTATTTTACTTAAGTATGTTAAATTGTTGTTTTTGGTTATATTATTGTCATTATTATTATTATTATTATTATTATTATTATTAATTTGGTTATATTGTTATTAATAATTTTAATTTTGGTTAAAACATTATTATTAATTTTAAGTTTTCTTTAAGCAAACTCTTTATTTTATACTAGATTCCTAATGGGTCTAAGGTACGAATTGTAAAAGGAAACAATTCAAACTTTAGTATCAAACTAGATACTTGATACTAAATCGAATTAAACAACAAAATTAAATCAAACTCCCTATTATTTTTACTATATTAATCATACAAAATTTAAAAACAACAATATCAATCGACAATATCGACCAATCAATCACATGTATACAATATCAACAAACCATAATATATGTGGTGATCGGTATTTGGATGTTATGTTTAATTAAACATAACATCCACATACCGATCACCACATTTCATTTCAAAACCACCATCTCCAACAATTTAAAACTTTTTAAAAAACCACCATCATTTAAAAAAGATTGAAAACCATTATTGGAGGGACGAAACCTCTCGGCCGGCGCCGTACACCACGCCATCACCGACGTCTACCCAACCAATTACAATATCAATCAATATATATATATATATATATATATATATATATATAATATATATATATATATATATATATAAAACTAAAAACAATAACATACATTAAACACATCCTAATTTGCCCTAATTTTATGTAAATACTTATAATTGAATCCAGTTTATAAATAATTACAAATTAAACCCAAAAATAAAACTTAATTGCATAAATGGACCATAAACCTATAATCATTCACAAATGCATAAATCAAGCATAATTCCTAAATCCCATTCAATTTCTTAAAATCTAATTCTTAAATTCAAGTCAAATTAAATTAAAACCCTAAAATAAAAAAAAAATATTATATTTAAATTAAAAGGATAACATACCTTAATATATGATGTTGACGGTGCTTCGATGGCACTCCGGAGGTACTCCGATGGCGGTGACGGCTCCGGCAGCAGCGGCGGCGGTTTCTCCTCTCGCGAGCCCTAAACCTACTTTTGGTTGTGGGGTGGTGAAATGAATCTGTCCGCTAGGGAGGGTTCTTTATATTAAGTTTACCTACGGATAAGAATCCTTCGGTAGCAAAAACAGGCGATGCCGACGGACATTATTCCGTTGGTAAATGGAAATCGGCATTACTGACGAACACATTTTCATCGGCAATTAATATCCGATTTATTATATTTTTTTAAATATGGCCGATGGACAATTTCCGTCGGCATACTTGGCAGACTTTTTGCCGCCAACCTCCTGCGGACTTGTCGACGGACACATACACCGATGACAGGTTTTCATCAGGAGTCCATCGATAATTGGTGTCATCGGGAAGGCTGTCGGTAATGTTGGCCTCTTACCAACGGGTGGCTGCCCGTCAGTAATATCCGTCAGCTTTTTTGATTTTTTTTGTATTGAAGTTCTTAAAGTTATGTCAATTTTAGCTTTGGAACACCCTTGGTATTCTTATGTGCTCCATTCAAGGCAGTCACTCCTCTACACTAAAATCCTTGTCTATCAAGAGTATTTTGCAATACTCCACATTAATATAAATCGTCATTAAAAGTCTTAGACTTAACCGCACCACGTTCAGAAGGCATACAACTTGGTTATTCTCTCTAGGGATGGGTTAGCTCAAGTCTAGATACCAAATGTTTAGAACTTAACATTAGTTGTTTCATTGAACCAAGTTCTTGGGATCTTTAATCATCATATTTGTATATCCACTAAAAATCGTTCTTTAGTTATGGATTGTACCTCAATTCTCTCTAGAAAAGTGCGTAATTATCCCCTATATTTTCCTTTGACTTTAGATAGTTAACGGATATTATTTTTCTTGAAATCAATTCTCTAACGGTGTTATATCTTCGAGGAATATGTCAAGATTTACTATATTACATATCATTTCAAGCTCTTGCGAGAGCTGTTTCGTTATCGCTGTAAATCATAATCAATGATACTGTCTTCTTCCAGTATGGAATAACCTCAAAGAAATTTCGAAGCCACTCAGCTTCTTCATTAGCTTTATCCATAGTTATGAATTCAGGTTACATGGTGGATCGGGTTATACACCTTTTATTAGTAAACCTCCAAGATACATCACCTCCACCTATGGTAAATACATACCTGCTAGAGGAATGTAAATCCTTAGAGTATAATATCATGTTTGTGTCACAGTTCCCTTCTAGTATTTTCGGATACCTCGTATAGTGCAGCTCAGAGTATACATCAAATATCGTAATAGTATAGTTAACCACTTCCAGAGATCGTTATTCGAATTACTCGTGAATCTACTTAGCTTGTTCACCAAATATGCTAGATCAGGTCTAGTACAATTCACAATATACGAGACTCCCAATGATCCCAGCATATTCCAGTTGATCACTGGATCACCTTTGTTCTTCACTAAATTAAGGTTATCATTAAAAAATGTCTTAGTCAATTCATCATGAAATGCATTAAACCTTTTAGCATATTATCCACATAGTGAGACTGAGATACGATTATACCATTTAAATTCCTTTTGATCTTGATTCCTAAGATCACATCAACTAAATCCATGTCTTCATATCAAAGTTGTATTTAACATATTCCTAGTCCCGGTGATTATATCAGAAGTACTACCTAGTATTAATATGTCATCAACATATAGATAAATAATAATAAATGATTTGGGTGTATTCTTTACACAAAGATATTAATCACATTCAATGTAAACATCATCACGATGTTAACCTTGAGAATTCATTGCTTTGGTGCTTGTTCCAATACATACAATGATTTAACAAGTCTACACACCTTGTTCTCTTGTCCAAGAACTACGAAACCCTTCAGGTTGTTCCATATAAATCATCTCATCTAACTCACCATACAAAAATGAAGTCTTGACATCCATTTGATGAATTTCGAGATTTTGAAAAGTAGCAATCTCCAAAATTGCTCTAATAGAAGTAATCCTCGTTACAGGTGAATAGATATCAAATAAGTCATATCATTCTCTTTATCAAAAGTCTTTGGCTACCGGCCTAGCTTTATACTTATCATTGAGCTATTAGCTTTGTACTACCTTTTCAGGACCCACTTACATCCTAGAGGCTTGTTACTATGAGGAAGATCAGCTAAATCCCATGTATGGTTCCGCATGATTAAATCAATCTTTGCGTTTATGGTTTTCTTCCACATAGGATCATCGGAACTAGAAAATGCTTCTTGAATGTTTCTAGGTTCATTATCCATCATACAGATCATGAAATATGGACCATAAGTTTTGGTTGTCCTAGCCCTTTCACTATGTTTAGGTTCATCATCAATACGTGATGTACTTTGTGATGTGTCTTGAATTACAAGAGGTGTTACATCACCCTCAACATCACGAGTTCACTTATTAGAACTACTTTCACAATTTCCTTTTCAAGTATATATGTGTTTAAAAAACACAACATTCCTTGACTCAATCGTCATTCCTTTAGTCACATCATATAGATCAAACTTGTGTGCTAGAAACCTCTATGCAGTAGTATATGCACATATCCAATGAATATATAGTCAATAGTCTAAAGTCTTATCTTTACTTACTTTGGCTCTAGAACTCTAACCTTTGCCAAACCCCCCCACACTTTGAGGTAACTATAAGTGAAAGCTTTACCTCTCCACAACTCATATGAAGTCTTTTTCTTTCCCTCGTGGGGAACCCTATTCAAGATGTGGTTAGTGTAAATGATGGCTTCCCCCCACATATTTTGGTATCCCTGAACTAATTAACATGGCGTTCATTTTTTTTTCAAGGTTCTATTCTTGGATTCAGCAATGTCATTCGACTAAGGTGAGTATGAGGCAGTTGTTTGATAAATTATCCAATGTTCAGTGTAAAGTTCCTCGTATGGTGCAACATGCTCTCTACTTCGATCGCTTTGAATTGCTTTAATTTGAGTGTCAAGTTGATTCTCAACTTCATTTTTGAAGACTTTGAAATCATCAATTGCCTCATCTAAATCTTAGCAAGTAAATATAATAGAATTTTGTGCAATTATCAATAAAAGTAATAAAGTACTAATCACCTCTAATTTTCACAAGTCTCATATCACATATATTGGTGTGAATTAACTCTAGAGATATTGAAATCCTTTCCACCGAATCAAAAGTCATTTTAGACATTCTAGCTTAACACAAGTATCACTGTGTTTTGGGTAAAATTTAACATTATTTAGTAAATTTATATTTAACGATTTTCTTTTATTGATTTCATGTTAAGATGTCATAATATAACAATGCCACAAATCGCATGACTCAACCATATAAGAAGAAGCAATAAATTTATTATTAATAACTCAGCATTTGGCAATTACATTCATTATGAACAATCCCTTCTCAAGGTGACTCTTAACAAGGAGTTTTCCACTTACAATCTAAACCCATGCTGGACAAGTAGGGACCCTGGATTAAGATTTTTCTAATCGAAACATGCAACACTTCCTTCAAAGTCAGCTCTAGACCAAAGGTCATCTTATGAAGCACCTTCCTAACTCTAGTAACTTCAGCATTAGAGGAGTTTCCCATATGGAGGTTCCTCTCGAAAGTAGAAGTATATTCGAAAAACACATCTCGATCACAACGCACATGACAAGTAGCTCCAGTATAATGAACTAATCTCTTGAATTATCCATGAGATTTGTCTCTATCACCACCACACAGAGATCCAAATCAGACATGTCATCAACTATAGTTGTGATAGTTGCCTTAAAACTTCTTGGCTTTCTTCTGATTCACCTTGACTTTTTGCCCATAGCCTTGGTACTTGTGTTTCTTGCTAGAATCAGCTTGAGCTAAGTTAGCCTTTTCCTCTATTGATATCTTTCAAAACTTCTCATTTGACTATCGATTTTGTAGAATTTAAAGGTCTATAGTTTTAAGAATAATTCTCAGAATCACGATGTTGTTAGTCAATGTTTAACAACACTGGTTAGCAACATCGACCAGGTAAAATATGTAAAATATGCAGCGGAATAAAATGATAAGAACACGATTGAACAAATTCAGTTCACAAGTAAATACTTGTGAACTTGGGTGTACAAACCCGAAAACTATATTACTTTCTCGTTCACGTTCAATACACAAATATGAAGTAATATATGAAAACTAAATATCAATAAACTTGATACTAAATACTTGTTGCCGGAATGGCAAGATCTTCTCCGTTGGTCACGCAACTTCGAAGAGCTTGTTAATCTCGATCAATGGCTCTAAGTAGTTCTTCGTGTTCTTATTTCTTGCTCGTCGTGCATCCTGCGTCGTCCTTCTCTCCTCAGTATGGTCGTATAGGACCTAGTTCACCATAGTGATGGCACATGTATTGTCTTCTTCTTCTCTTGTGGCGTTTGGTCGACTTCACCTTTTGACTTGAATTTGGCTTTTGAACATGCTTGCATCCAATCCCGTGTTTTAAACAATTCGGGATACTCGATTCCAGAATCTCACCCACCGTGGCCTTGCCTTTGTTGAGGTTTGTGAGGGTTTCTTGGGCCTCCTTCAACTCGGTTTTCACCCTCTCTAGCTCAGCATCCTTCTTAGTGAGCGATGTTTCTAAGCGAACAATTATGTCAAGCTGATCATCCTTTTCTTTGGTTAGCTTTTCTACTTCTTTCACGAGATCTTTGGCCTTGAGTACCTATTTTCCCCAACTAAAAAACAATTTTTGGTGATCAATACTCAGCTGCTTGTATTCCTCAAGGTAATCAGTGGTCTCGACATTCAGGCACACGATGTTGTCTTCAAGCAAACCAACATGGACGTCGTCGTCCCACACAACATTGGTAAATAAGGATGGATTAGGTTCAGTTGACTAGGAATCATTGACATCCTCTGTAGCAACCATGCTCTTCTTCCTCGGAGTATCCATAGTACCTAGACAAATAAGGATCAGTACTTAAAAGGTTAAGTAACCCGCTCTAGATGTCAATTGTAAAATTTGAAGGTCTATGGATTTAAGAATAATTCTCAGAATCACGATGTTGTTAGTCAATGTTTAAAAACACTGGTTAGCAACATCGACCAGAGTAAAATATGTAAAATATGAAGCGGAATAAAATGATAAGAACACGATTGAACAAATTCAGTTCACAAGTAAATACTTGTGAACTTGGGTGTACAAACCCGAAAACTATATTACTTTCTCGTTCACGTTCAATACACAAAATATGAAGTAATATATGAAAACTAAATATCAATAAACTTGATACTAAATACTTGTTGCCGGAATGGCAAGATCTTCTCCGTTGGTCACGCAACTTCAAAGAGCTTGTTAATCTCGATCAATGGCTCCAAGTAGTTCTTCGTGTTCTTCTTTCTTGCTCGTCGTGCATCTTGCGTCGTCCTTCTCTCCTCAAAACCCCGTGCTTAAAAGTCGTCAAACCAAGCTTTAGGAATCCCTGTCTTAAATAGACAAACATAAATTCCTAAACTTGGTAAATACCTAAAACAAATCCTAAACACAATCTAGGAAACTAATAAAGTCTTAAACATAAACTAGGAAACACAAAATATTCCTAAATCTAGTTTCCTAACTTAATTTGTGCCCAAGAAAGGCAAATAATAAAATAGGAATTATTGCCAAGAATAAATTCCTCAACAGATTTCCTTCTTCGATATTAAGTTTGAAAATCAGATTCTTTAAAGTTACTTTCTTACGCTTGTACTTCAGATAATTCTTGAAGTCTCTCTAGTTCATTGGTAACTTTTCTATAATTGTAGCCACTTGAAAAGTTTCACAAACGTGTATACCTTCAGACTATATGCTTTGAAAAATCAATTACAACTCTTGGATTTGACTCATCATGATTTTTGAATCAACCATGACATACTCCAAAAAATTGCCCGACAATAAATTTCTTAGTGTCGGTGTCATTGATCTTATACTTGTTCTCCAAAGAGACCCAAAGTTCTTTGGCAATACTCTTGATTGAACCATATACACCAGACATCGCATTATCTAATCCATTCATTATATAATGCCTGCATAGGTAGTCTCATTGAATCCATTCATCAAGGGCATCCCTATGATCAAAACTCGTATCGTCCGTAGCCACAACAGGAGCCTCCTCTTTCAAGAACCGTGAAAGGTTCAGAGTATTCAAATAAAAGGTCATCTTTTGATGCAAGGTTTTGAAATTACTTCGATTGCACATTTTAGGACGTTCAACATGAGCAACAATAGAAGCAGGTGAGTGAACCAAAAGGTACCGATTCAGTAGAACAGAAGGCCAAAGGTAAAGGGGAATTCTGCACACCATGGGACTGAACCAGAAGCAGAGGCAAAAATTGTTCTAGATCCAAACAAGGTCATGGTAGAGGAGGACTGGGTAGGATGTGGAGTTCGTCGTAGCTGGCAGAGTCGAATTTGTCATCGCAAAAGTATCATTAATTCAAATTACAATAAGAATCTTAAACATGTTGGGAATACAGGAAAAACTGGAAAAAAAGTGTGGGATAATTTGAAATAACAAACTTATTACAATGTAATAGAAAAATGGAAAAATAAATGCACAATAAAGTGTCAAGACGAGCGAATTCTTTAATTGCCCTACACGCGTGCTCACAGATATATGACAATAAATCTCTCAAAATAAAATGACAACAATACGGGAATGAGCAGTCAATTCCATCACCCTAGTGAACGAGTACTGGTCGGATAACGGAACAAACTCTAACTGAGAGTTATATGATGTGTAAGGCATGTCGGAAGAATATGATGTGTATGTATGAGTGATGATGATATTCACAAGTACAAATTGTACACTGCATAAGGGTATATTTATATGTAAAGATAGCTCTTAAACAAGGTAGGAAAGCGCAAGAATTAAGATTTTTAGTTTAAGTCAATCTTCTTGACTTAATGAATAAGAAAGGTTGGGAAGGTTGCAGAAAATGCCCATAACTAATTAAAACTCAAGTAATTAAATATCTTTTGGTCCAAAACTATAAGGTCAAAGAGGCACACGAACCATGAGTCGCGCCTGCATTGAGTCGGTGGGCGTGTGTGAGTCCCTTCCTCATTACACTTGTACCCAACACTCATTTCACTTACATAAATAAAACCATTCATTAATGAGCGAGTTTCGTATGTGAGAACTTTCAACTTCACCAAATAAAATCACACTCTCTTCTCAATCTCAAATTTCACTTTTAAATGTCCAACTTTAAATATTGATTTCTTACTCGTCTAAATATAAATTTGTGAAATTGAATTATATATATTCATCTACTTGAAATGTAGATTAAATATATGATTTCCCAAACTAACATCTAGTCCATATTTAAAATACTAGGCAAAGTTACTCAAAAATCATTTTCTCCGGCATCAATATAAAAAAAGGCAAATACTTGTGTTAGGTCAGATAACGGGTTATGAAATATTAGGCCATTTGACCCGATACTATAATTGGTTTTTGTACTATGATGTGTTGAATTTTTACTCGAAAATATTAATTTTTCATAAATCTCTGACTCATACTATGATTTATTAATTTTTGTACTATAATATATTATTACTATAATTATATTTATTTTTTATTATAACATATTAATTTTTATATATATTATAATTTATTAATATGAAATTTTGATATAATAAATGATCAGTTATTTCAAGAATGTTGAGCATCAAAAAATTGTTAGACCTACTACGGATGGAAAAGCAGTTTGCGAGTGACTGTGACCCAGAAAAGTGGATATATAGTATGAAAGGACGTAATACCTAGTGAATATTTTTGATTGTTGGTGCCAATCTGATTTACGTGCAAATTGACTTTTGATAACAATCGAATCTTACTTTTTAGTTGATCCATCGAACGCTACCTTATACTTAATTAGGATTAAGAAAAACTCCACGTAGCTAAAGGATCCTATTAATCGGATCAACACTTTAGCCAATTTAAAAATATGTTTTTACATTTATAATTTACTGTTGCTTATTTATCAATACGCGTATATATTTTTTTAAATCTGTTCGTTTTAATCATATGTTTTCTTTTCATCTAAAAGTAATTGATTTCCAGAATATTTTGTCGCATGATAGCGAGGTATTTAAAAGAATATAATAACAATTAAATTCAATGTCAAGTAATTAATGTTGTAGAAATCAGGTTAGCCAAAATATTCTAGGCAGCTCTAGGCTGAAGTGTTTTTGTCCAAATAGATGGAAAAATCACATCGGCTAAAAAATCGGGCTAAAATGGTGCCTGGACGGCAAAAAGTCGGATTTTAACTGCCAATTCATCAGATAAAATCGAACTTAGGCATCCGCCCAGACGGTCTAAACAAACAAAAATTGGTAAAAATAATTAAAAATAATTTTATATATATATATATATATATATATATATATATATATATATATATATATATATATATATATATATATATATATATATATATATAAAACCCGTGTATTACACTGGGTTTATCAAAAGATAAATATAAAAAAATTTCACATTCTAAACCCGTGCCTAATCTCTACTTATTAATTATTATTACGTTATTTTATATTTTAATGTTTAGAGTAAATTCGTTAATAATATTACTTACATACTTTGAAAACATAAACGGATGTCGTACTCTCAAATCGTGTCGCATTGTATCGATGTCTAATCAATATTTAATAATAACGGGAAAACCCACATAAAACTGAGTTTGAAAAAATATAAAATATACAACACCCGTGTGTTACATGTGAATATGTGATATAAAATATTAAGTTTATAAGACACTGATAATTCTATTGAAAAAATATCGTACATCTAACTTGTAGTATATGTAATATTATTTTAATTTTTTTTATGCGTAAGATACTAATTTGTTCTTGCAAATATATAATATATATGTATCAATGCATTATATTTGAATTAGATAAAAAGATTTAGAATATAAATGTAAAATATACAACACCCCGCGTGTTACATGTGAATATGTGATATAAAATATTAAATTTATAAGACACTGATAATTTTATTGAAAAAATCTCCGTGCATCTAACTTGTAGTATATGTAATATTATTTTAATTTCTTTTTTTTTCTGAGTAAGATACTAATTTGTTCGTGCAAATATATAATATATATGTATCAATGCATTATATTTGAATTAGATAAAAAGACTTAGAAGATATTTAATATTTATTTTTCTAAGCATAATAATTTATTATTAGTATTAGTATTAGTATTAATTAGTATTACGTTATCTTTTTGTTTCACTTTGTTTTTTTTTTTATTTGGTGTAACAATAGTTTTTCATATTTATTTTTAATATTATTTTTAATTTATTATATTGAAATTAGATAAAAAAAGACTTTAAGTTTATATTTTTATATTTCTTTCCATTTTGTAATAACTTTATATAACTCATATTTTTCTTATATCAATATTTAGAATTATAATAAAATTATTTCAACCTTTATTGTAAATAAAAATTAATTCAACTTATATATTTTTTCTAATTAGATATAAATTTTTTATATTTTTATATTAGAAGAATAAAAGTAAGATATTGAATTGGACAAAATATATTAAAGAAAATATTATAGTAGGTAAGTTGTTATAAAAGAAAAATATTGAATTAGTCAAAATATAATATTAGAAAAGTATTAAAGTAGGTAAATATATAAAAAGGGAAAATACTAAATTAGGTTAATATTATACTCGGATGACACCGAAGCACCAAATTTTTTTCCAAAGCTAACAAAGCATGGAAAACAGACACATAGGATAGGGGGATTTTGCATTAATATATAGGGTAGATATAGGATTGGGTTCAAATGAGAACCCCGTCATTATATGTGAACCTAGGAAATAATCCTGGCCTTAGATCTAATATTGCATAGTGCAATTATATGTCCAGGTTCATTGTGCTTTTTACACAGTACTGTAGTGCTAAAATCAGTCCAGTTTTTTTAATTTAATTATATATATATATTTTTTACGTTTTAAAACATGCAATATGTATCTTAAATTGTAGATCTTGAGAATGTGATTAATTTGATATATATTTCATTCAAAACGAATGTTAAACTAGTATATATATATATATATATATATATATATATATATATATATATATATATATATATAGGGTTGGGTTCAAATGAGAACCCGTCATTATATGTGAACCTAGGGACTCATCTTGACCATTAGATTGGATAATCTTGATGGTTGAGATCATGACATGTCAGCATGGTAATAATGTAAAAAATGCATTAATTAATTAAAAATGGTATTTTAGACATATATCAACGTTTACAAAGAACACTACATTGTTCTTTAGAAAGCACAATAGATTAAGAAAAAAAAACACTACGATTGTATACAAAAAGCATCGCAAATTTC
>BMAC01000729.1:465295-484467 GCA_014905375.1 Phtheirospermum japonicum | reverse complement strand
TTTAGTTACATACTTAGATTATTGTAAATAATTCATATTTTACCTATATAGAATATTTGAAACTCCAAAAATTAAATTATATTATCAATAAAGTTATTTAATTATTCTTTGTAAATAAAATTATTTCATATGTAATTTGTCTTTAATTAAAATAAATAATTTAGATTTTATCTACTAATTATATATGACTTATTTATATTTTTATATTAGAAGAATCAAAGGAAAGTATTGAATAAGGAAAAATATAATAAAAAGAATTAAATAAGGTAAGATACAATAAAAAGTGAAGTATTAAATTAGGTAAATATTAGACTCGGATGACACACAAGCAAACGAAGCACCATAATTTTTTATGCCAAACGAAGCATACGAAGCGGACACATAGGTTAGAAGGATTTTGCATTAATATATATGGGTGGTGATATATATATATATATATATATATATATATATATATATATATATATATATATATATATATATATATATATAGTGTAATGGATATTTTGATAATGTAAGTTGTAATTTAATTTAATAACATTTGACTTAAACGACATGAAACAAACTTAAATTATGAATTGAGAACTAATATTGATCTAATTATAATATTTGAGAATATCCCATGAATTAATTACACTTTCTAGTCACTAGATTTCGATCTAGTTCCCTTATTCTTATTTATCAAAGTTTACGCCCGCACGGGAGTGATTATCCAATTCAACCAACATAAATCATTCTGAGATCGTATCATCCAATCTTGAGAAAATTAATTAGGTTAATTAGGTGTTGTTTAAGACATTGGCCTTGAAATATTAGGGTGGCTTAAGAATATATTGCGCAGAAATAATATTCTATTTAGTTACATAAAATAAAACGGAAGCGATAAATAATAACATGTATTTTTACAAGGAGAAGCGTCCCACTTCTCCTCCTAACTCTTTCATTAATAATTACTGCATCCCATAAGCATAGTTTGGAATTTACACAAATATGCCTCTTCTTAGACAAACCAACACTACAAATATTATTCTTACTAATTTTCTGGCCAACACGTGGACTTCTACAACACACTATGCACTTCGTTGAAAAGATACTCACCCCAAGCACCGAATTAATGAAGAAAATCATAATTTTCAATATTCTAGCAATGTAGAAACATAGACTGGAAACTTTAATCTATATAAAAATATAAAATATAAAAATGAACTTTCGAGTTTTCCAAGATATGCTATGTATGAATAAAAATTGTGCTAACTCATACTAACTCGCGCTAAATACAATGAGATCAGAGATTTATATATATATAGCTCCTAAAGAAAGCGTGTGTCCTTATGGGCCGTCACGCCAGATTTTAGCAAACTGACTCCTTGTAAGTAGAATCGCAATAAGATTCAGTTTCCTTTTACTTCAACTCGATTTTATATGAAAATTTTCATAATTCGACTTCAGGAATCTGCACGTAAGAATATTAAACTTTCTATATTCGAGTTTTTTTTTTCTGGTCGAAGTCTGTCTTGCGAATAAGATACAATCCTAATAAATAAGATTATGTTTCATTCTTCTCTTCTTTACTTGTATAGATTCAGGATTTTATTGGATTTTTTATTTTGTACACCGAAAAAAACTTTCCATGTATGAAGCTTTTCGAAACCATCTCAGATTTTGCAAATCTTTCAAAATCTATACGCTGGAATCTTAGCTTTCCATATCTATTAATTCTCTATCTCCAACCTACGCATTTAACTACACCTGCCAGTAAGAGAGATAAACATAAATATGTTTTCTAGTTAATATTTAATACATAAGAAAACTATATGGAGATAGAATCTTCCCTTAATCACTTGTTTGACCATAAAAACTAAATTACTTAGTCTTCATGAAACTTCCAAGAAATAATTTAGTTAAATAATTAAATATATTAGAATGATGCCAACTCTCATCTTCTTACAATCTCTCCCTTTGGCATTCAATTCGAAAACTTATTTCTTGAAAACCTATACAAAGTCAAAAGCAAAAGCAAGTATAATATGAGCATATTCAATGTATCAGAGCAAACAAACATGTATAAGAGTAGATGAGACAATTAAGACCTATACGAGTATCAGAGCCAAAGCAAGATAAAATTTAAGTATCAACCAAATCAGTATAATATTATCATGTAATATCATCTTATCTTAGAACCTCTTCAAAAACTATCCTTATCTTCTCCCTTATTCGGTTTTGATGTTGAATGGGACATAACCATAAAATAAAATAGGATGTTGCTACATAATCATTAGATAAAAATTATAGGTTCTCCCACTAGCTTGTTGCTACAATAAGATCAAGAAACACTAAGACAAGTTTTTCGATAATCAATAGCTTTAAATTCGCTATAAAAGGATCTTTGCTCTGTCATTGACTCGCACGTATTTGTCACGATTTTTGTATATTTGTCTAGTGTTTTAGTTAGATTTGTTGTTAATTTTGGGTATAAGTTGGATTGATTTAGCATATTTTCGTATTTATGTATCTCCAACTTATTTTACCACATTTTATTTTTTTTTACAGGTATTTTGAAGTCTTTCGGTGTTAAGGTGGACGAGTGTGGGCCCGCGAGTGGAGTTTCAAAGAAATTGGACCCTGATTTGGTACATTGCAGCTGACACTGGGTATGTCATCCACACTGGGTTACCCAGTGTCAAAACCCAGTGTTAGAAATTCTGGCAGACACTTCCGTCCGACCGGACAAAAACAGTGTCCGACCGGAGTAGAAGGCAGAAGGTTTCTGTCCGACCGGACAAGACCTCTGTCCGACCGGACAAGTACGTTACGCACGCAGATTTTCGGGATTCGGCTGTTACGAAATGGCTGAAGGCTGTTTAAAAATGCAGAGGAGGCTAGGGTTTCAAATTATTGAGCCTTGGGGACCTTTTGGAGGCTGGAGGACACCTTAGAACACCACAAAGGTTGAGAGATTTGACACATCTCTCACACCTCTCATATAAATCCGTGCAACGCCGTATCAAGGTTCGATTCGCAGTAGCCGTCGTTCTTCGCTAGGATTCTGGGTTCGTGACAAGCCCTGGGATTCCACGTAGCTCGGAGTGCTTTCGTTCATCGTCTTCACTCGTTGAAAATAGTTCAACGATTAGTAATCTCTAAACTCATAGTCTTGATGTTTTTGAAATAATTTGGTTTATAATTTGATATGAACAGTAGTTGYTAATGATTCGTTAGTAGATTGTTAAAGTTTTTGGTGATTTGGATTCATACCATTGCATTTTGGATTATTGTMATRGGYTGAATTATTGCTTTTGGTTAGAGAATGAAGTTATGAGATGTTTAGTTACATTTGTTGAAACATTTAGTATTTAAATCTTGTTTGGTATTGAAATGATTTCATGTGCTGCTTGGTGATAGAATTGTTAGTGATTTTTGGTTGTTTGAGTTATTCGATTGATAATCGTGATCATCGTTTACAATAGTTAGAATGATATCTAGTAGCTAGCATTAGAATTACAATAGTTGTTTTTCTTATAACTTGTCGAGAGGTTGACGCCCTCGAGACAAGAAGAGTTCGTCTTTTTGACTTATTGATATTGAATCATTTCCAAAACCCCATGAGTTCGCGTGTTTTAGATAGAATTGTGATATTAGTATAATAAACATCGTTTAATCAGATTCCCATTCCTCGAGAGATCGACCCGAGTTAGCTTGCCAAGTCTACAAGTGACCCCGTTCTCTTGCGGGCGAACTTAAAACCTTTCAAACGTAGACGCGCAATTGTTTAACCGGAATTTAATTTTGAAAGGAATACAAAAGTTCGGCTCAGTCATGAAGCCGAAGTTGTCGAAAACTATGTACCTGCTTTTCTCATTATGTAGTTTGTGTGCTCACGAAAGTGAAAGTTCGAAGTTTTGAGAAAAATAATTTTGCTATATAATTTAGAGAAGATTGGAGAGATAATCAAGAGAAACGAGAAGGTTGGACGGTTTTATGTTGAGAAGTGATGGAGGTTGTGGAAAAGCAAGGAGGTGGAGTAATGGAGTTGTAATTCATACTTACACCCCATCGACTCAATCCTTCACCTTCCTACTAACACGTGATCTCAAAATAACAAATTTAAGATACAATATATTGAGAAGAATATTCCAAAATTATTTGTGTAGCCCATTAATTTCTTTCAGAAGAAAACCATGTAATAAATGGCTAATTAAATGCATGCAAAAATCACACACAAAAGAAATCAAACAAACACAAAAATTAGATGTTTATACACTTCAACATTTAGTAAACTCTAAAATTTGTATTACTCTCCAAAAATTCCTTTTAGGACTGTGGGCATGCGAAAAAACGGATGATTTACATAAGTTTAGTGCAACATCAAATATCTCCCAGAATTTAAAATTTTAGTGTAGCTTCACGATTTGCAGATAACTGACATTTTTTCATTAGATATCTACCCCACGATTATTTCTCATGAGTTCATGAGTCGAGTAGAGATAAATAACATATTTTCATCAGAGATCTTCGATTATTTTCCATGAATTGTGGTATTTAAAACGTCTTCCTAATTATATTGCGAATCTTTTAGATAAACCTCTTAAAGAATTAGAAGGCCTAGTATGTCATTAATTATGCGGAAATAAAAATAATGTAATCAAATAAAAACTCGTTGCACTAATTTTGTGAAGTGCTTATACTAGATAACCATCATGTACTCCAGATTTAATAATACCACAAAAGAGCATTCATCTCTTACTTTTGTGATGCCTTGTTTATAGCTACACCCAACATTCATTATATGTGCATGGAACTCTTTTCATAGCTGAACCATATTGATAATTAAACTATGATAGCTACTTACTGTATCATTTCATATAGGTAGTTCTTTCCAACAATTAATGTGTCCTAATTTTTGGGGAAAACTAAGAAAGTTTTTTAAAAGCATTCAAGTTGTTTCATGCATAATGTGTAATCAAACAAAAGATTTGTGGTGCAATTTGTAACATATGAGAATTATGCCTAATGCAAGATATATCCTATATGAATTTATTTGTTTTTGTTATTTAATACATTATAGTATACACATATAATAGAAGATAATATAATGCAAGATAATCATATAATGCACATCCCTAATAGATGTATGGGGATCCAGCGAAAAAGTATTTTCAAGCTGACTTTGTATGGAAATATGATCTGAGATAATTATTCCATTCTCAACTAGTTTTTTAAAGTTAGAAAGAGTTTTAATGTGCTTCGTGAGAAGGTGTGAGTTGAGTTATTGGAAATATTAATACGTGACTATGATCATGTAAAGATTATAATTCACCATGATTCCCCACTTAATCACTTGCTTTATCCACACAAGATGAGAAGTTACCAGCAGATCGATGTTTCACTCTAATGGAAGAGAGAGAAATGTAGTTTCGCGCCATATGGATGTAGTTACATCTGATGGAAATCTTTTCATCCTCAACTTTCTCTATCCTATTAACATAACCAACCCCATAATACTTATACCCAAACTAAACCAAGTAGCAATTGTTGGTTGATCTTGTTTCCGTAAGTACACACTTTTTATTTTTATCAAAATCCGCACATTTATCATGAGTAAAGCTAAAAAGTAAACCTTCATCACACAATTGATTAATGCCAAACATATTGGCTTTCAAGTTCTCAACTAACATGACATTTTTTAATTTTGATAAACCATCAATGTTCAAACATCTGATTCCAATCACTTTATTACTCACACCATTACTAAAAGTAACATAACAATTAGACACAGGTCTAATATCAGAAAGATGTAACTTCATGTCTGTCATATGTCTAGAGCAATCACTATCAAAATACCATTTATTATTCAAACTGGTTTTCAAAGATACAACAGATGCTAGACATGTATGCTTATCTTTTACAACCCAAGTCTTTCATTGTTTATATTTTCTCAAATCAATTATTGGTTTTGGTGTTTTCAAAGGAATACCGCTAAGATTCCATTCTTTAACTCTTCCTACATATAAATCATGATGCATCCGATAACATTTAGGATGAAATATGACCAGATACACCATAATAATGACATATAGGAATGAAGTTTCTATTAAAAACCTTTAGATGTTGCTTCTTGCTAGAAGCTGCAATCTGAACGTTCTTACATCTAATATTCAAAACAGATTAGAACCAACCATAGTATCAGATTTAGGGTTAGAATTATGACCTTAATATCTAATACCTTGTCTATCAAACCGTTTGCTCATGCTAATCAGATTATTCAAGTTTAACTTACTAGAATTCATCCCTTGTAAGATCTGGTTGGCTTTGTTCAGCTCATCTGATTTCACCTTCAATTGTTGATCATTTTGAGAATAAATGTTCTTCGAGTCAACATTTCCTTCATCATTCTAAAGACTTCACATTTCAGAGATAAAATCTCCATGTCTTTTCACCTAAAGTTTTGTTGCAACCCAAATATTTCAGTTCTAAAATAATTAATGACTTGATCCTTTTCGGCACATACCTATTTGGATAACTTATGTTCATACTTTAGAATGATTAGTTTTGAAGTAGCTTTATCTAACTGAATTTCTTTCTCCTTAGTGAGAACAAAGGTAGAAGTCAACCTATCATTCAACTTACTGTTCTCTTCACCTAGGTTCTGGACTTTACCTTTGAAATAAAGAATTTCTTTTACATGCACTTCAGATTGATGTCGAAACATCTTCAATCATTTACCTTGTTTTTTTTGCTTGAATACACCTTTAGATTGTTTATGTATTATTGTAATATCTTCAAAACTTGGATTTGTGACATCATCATTAGAAGTATCAGAATCACAAACACATTTAAACTAAAACAAACCCATACCTTTTCCACAATCAGAAATGATATCAGTTGTTGTAAGGCACAATAGGTTATTATGAGCAAATCGCTTGATTGCATGTTTGCTGTGTAGCTTCATCACGTTTTTCTTATCCATCGGAGTCACTCCATGCTGCTTTAAAAGATTTATTATTATTGAGAAATTTAGAACATTTAGTCTGGAAATGTCCAAATTCTTCACATTCTCAGCATTGAATCTTCTGATTTCCAATTTTTGATTTAGAGATGTTGTTACGTCTATCACTATTTGCTCGATCAAAACTTCTATTAGATGAAACCAACTCATTTCTCTAACAATTCTTCTTCTTCTTCAGTAGTTTCTCAATGACCTTCTTGATATGACTCATAGCTTCATCAAATTTATCATCCTCCAATTGATCTTCTCCATGCTCTTCCACAAAAGATGTAGGAACACCATTCTTATATGCAAGATCTATACCTTTTCTCTTCACGATATCATATCCATTATTGATCTCAAACGTTATAATATATCCAATTAAGTCATCAAGATTTAGAGTTGGAACCCTTTGAAAACTTTCCAAAAATTCATATTTCCAAGAAATCTCTTAGGGAGAGTTCTCATGATCTTTTGTACTTGTCTAGTTTCCAATATCTCTTCACCAAGCAATGCACTTTGGTTAACTAGATCACATAACCTAGTGCAGTACGTCTCAATGTTCTCATCTTCCTCCATTCTCATCTCATCAAAGGCAGTAGTAACTTTTTGAAGTTTGGAAGACTTAATGGAATTTGGACCTTCAAATTGTCGTTCAAGAAAAATCCATGCATCTTGAGCTGTTTTGCACCTGACCACCATCTTATGCAAAGTTTTGATCTACAACCATCAAAATAAAATATAGAGCTAAGAAGTTTGCCAAGTACTTTTTTTGTTGTTGCTCCATTGATATTGTGGTTTGGGAACAACTTCCTTCATATTAGCATCTTTGATATTGGGACATGACCATCCCAAATCAACGATCTTCCAAACACCTTGTCCTATAGAGCCTAGGAAAATCGTCATCATGGATTTCAAATAGGAATAGTTAGAACCATCTAGATGTGGAGGCCGCAATGAGTAATGACCCATGGTTGCCACCCCAATCAGCCCTGCTGGATCTTTATCCTAGAATAAAACAACAGAAACCTACTCTGGTGCTAATTGAAATATTGGGGTGGCTTAAAAATATATTGCGTAGAAATAATATTCGATGTAGTTACTTAAAATAAAATAGAAGCGATAAATAACACGTATTTTCCATGTAGAAGCATTTCAGTTTCTCCTCATAAATCATTCATTAGAATAGTTTTTGCATCCTGCAAGCAAATCTTAGAATTTACACGAATATGACTCTTTCTAGATGAACCAATACTATGATAACTATTCTAACTAATTTTTTAGCCAACACGTGAACTTTTACAACACTATATGAACTCTCACATAGGCTGAAAAGATGCTCATCCCAAGCAGCTAATTAATAAAAGAAATCATAAGTTTCATTATTTCAGCGATGTGGAAACATAGACTGAAATCTTGAATCTATCTATAAAATATAAAAATAAGTTTTCGAGTTTTCTAAGATGTTCTATGCATGTATAAAACTCGTTCTAACTCACACTAACTCGTATTTACAATGAACCAGGAATCTATATATATAGCTCATAAGTCGGTCACCTAAAAAAAGGATGCATATACCTCATGGGCCATAAGTTGGGCCGAATTTCAGCAAACTGCCTTCCTTGGAAATGGAGTCCTAGTAGGATTTAATTTCCTTCGACTCCAAACCGATTTGATATGGAAAATTTCATAATCCAACTTCTAGAATCTGCATGTAGGAACATGAAACTTTCCATATTTGAGTTTTTCTTTCCTCTTTGAATTCTGCTTTGTAAATCAGCTACAACCCTAATAAGTAGGATTTTGTTTCCTTTTTCTCTTCTTTCCTTGTGTAGAATTTATGTTTATTGGATTCTTTGACTTTTTTACACTAATAAAAACTTTTCATATATGAAACTTCTCAAATCCATCCCAGACTTTGCAAATCTTTCAACATTTACAAGTTGGAATATTGACTTTTCATATTTATTAATTTCCTCTATCCTTCCTACGCATGTAACTACACCTGCTAGTAAGAGAGATAAACATAAATATGCTTCCTAATTAATATTTAATATATAAGAAAGTTAAATGAAGACAGAATCTTCCATTAATCACTTGCTTTACCCATAAGTACTAAATTACTTAGTTTTCATGAGAATTGATTAAACAATTAAATATAAGAATGATACCAATTCTCATTCTCTTATAGGTCGAACGTCCTTTTCGTTCAGTGATTCGAACTTTTGTGTACCTACTTATAAAGATTTGTCAAAAATTTAAAAGCTCGCCCGCAAGAGAACAGGATCGCTTGTAGGTTGGTAAGTTGAACCGAATCGTCTCTCAAGGAAAACTAGGCTCGGAAGTTCCTTTTGTATTTGTTGTTCACGAATAAGAAATAAAAATAAAGAAAATCGAATCAAAACACATAAAACAATAAATTGATTTATACGAAGAATAACAAAAATAAAGAGTTTTGAAAATAATTAAGAAATATGGGTTCTAGAGTTTCGAATCGTTTTCACGATCTCTTGGGATAAACCCAATTGATGGTTCACGACGATTCTAGGCTTTAGACCCGTTAGATCTAGCCAAGCAATTTCATCAATCTCAACATAATAATCCCAACATCATCATCACCAATAATATTATACAATTCATCATCATACATGGGGGGTTTGTTTGTTGGGGTTTTGATTATTCTAATTCAAGCAAGAAATTAAAAGCATAATAATTAATTAAACTAAACTAAACGTAATGAAAACTTACTAATTAAATCGATGAATTTGCAGCGTCTTGGTTGTAGAAAACTTGAATCTAAATTATCTAAAAACTAATCTAAATTAATCTAAAGCTAGAAAACTAGATCTAAGAAAATTAAAGAAAAACTAAAAACAACTCGGCACTCGTTTGGGGTTGTCAATCCCTAAGAGGCCTTAAAAACCCTAGGAATAAGTTTAAAGTGTCTAACTATAGCTTAGGTAACTTGAAAATTTGGATTTATTGGGTAGTATTTATAGAATTGCGAAATCTTGAAAAGAAAAGTTTTTATGTCGGTTCTGGGCACTTAGCGGTAGTGTTAACGGTAAGGTAGCGGTAGGAGTAACCGTTATAGATATCGGTAGCTACTATTAAATTCAGCGCCTCTGATCTTCAAGGATACTATAACGGTTCCAGATGGAATAACCGTTATAGAAAACTGGAAGCTTCAAATTCTTGCTACTTCTTCGCCGGAAAGCTCGATCTTTGCCACTCGATTATCATACTTCATCTCAACGTGCTGAACTCTTCCGGTTACTTAGCTATAAAGTGAAGAATCACAAATAATCACTTATTTGTATCAATCTAGATCGAAAAGCGGTAAAATAAGTTGGAAGTACAAATATACGAATTTAAGCTTAATCTATCCAACTTACATCAAAAGTAATAATAAAAATATACTAAAATACCTACTAAAATCAAGACAAATCCGTGCTAATCAACTACCCCACGCTTTATTGGTTTGTTCGTCCTCGAACAAACGATAGTTTCAAAGTATAACAAGAATGAAAATATGCTCAAGCAATGAGTCGTGTCATGCTACATACATAATTTTGAAAATAGATACATGTCACGCAACTTCAAACACTCCACCCTTATTATATTATCGCTTCAAAATCAAATTCATGCATCCTCTCAAAAGGGAAATATATATGTGGGTGTTCACTCAAAAGCACTCAAGCATTGCTGCATGGGACGTGTTTACACTCAAATCATACAATTACATGCATAATAAATAAGCACGGAAAATCGATCTCTTCTCAATCGCAAATTAAGTGTGTTATCAACAAGAATCGTGATATGGCAATATATACGTCAGACCTGGTTTGGAGTAGCTCTGACTCAGGATAGTTAGATAAATTAAGGAAGGGCTAAAACAGCTGTCTCAGAAGAGGGAGCTTGTCATCATTATAGCAAGATCTGACCTGTTTGAATGGCAGGAACACAAAATGAAGGGAGAGCTGGATCATGACAGGTTTGATTCTTTGAATTCTGCTAGAAACCTAGAAAGTTGGGGCAGAACATAATGAGGAAGACCTGGAGCAATGGAGACCTATTTCATAGATTTCCAGCAAGGAGACAAGTGGGACCACTTGTCAGAATTGGTGGCGTAACGGTCCCCGATTCGCGGTCTGTGCTTCTGAGATCCCAGCTTGGGTCCCCACTGGGGGGAGTAATAAGTGTCTTAAACCCAAGGCTGAAAGAGGTAAGAGCAGGTCTGGGCGAATACCCGGGTCTAAGAGGTAATATGGAATAGTAGAAGAAGAGAAGGCCCAGGCCAGACCTGGTTTCCTGTTTACCTAGAACAGGGCGAGTGGGACCACTTGTCAGAGTTTATTGCTTAAACGGCCCATGATTCGCGGTCTTTATTTCCGAGATCCCGGAAAGGGGTCCCCACTAGGAAAACTATAAATACCTCAGCCCCAAGGCTGAGAATGGTAGGTCATTCTCTTGAGCATTCTTGCTTTCTTTCTGGAAAACACCTCAAACGCTTACTGACTTAAGCATCGGAGAGGTTTCCACCGGAAAACCCTCGGTTGTCCTTTCTAACTCTTGTTTGTGGTGCAGATCAGGAAGGTGTTCAAGGTTCCAGGCGTTCTCAACGTTGGTCATTTTTTGGGTTGAAAAAATTGGCGCCGTCTGTGGGAATCGAACCCACGACCACGTGGTGGGAGAGCGATCAAGCTAAGGCGTGAGGTTTTCTTTTTATTGTATAGCTTCAGACGGTTTACGATGGAACTTGGTGGGAGAGCTCGGCGGAAACCCTAGTTCCGCCGCGCCGTGGGGAATGCCCAGGTCGATAGATACATCGACGATGGGGCCAGGAGAGACAGCCCCTCCGGCAACGGCCGCGCCGGGCACTACGTCGCCCCCAATCGGTAGATCTGTGCCACCTACTGGTGGTTCATTTAATGAGTCTTTCCTCTTGCAGCTTTCGGAGCTTATCGGCAAAGCCATGGAGATGGCAGTGGAGAAGAAGTTTGCGGAGATGTCGGCGCCGCCATCCAACACACCACCGACACGAAACGTCCCGGTGGCGGGAACTGAGCCATTACGAGGCCAGCGCACGGATCGGACTCCTCTGCAGGACGGGGAAGAGCACTTCTCCACCTCCGATAGTGAAACCTCAAGCCAGGCTATTCCAGGCCTAGCCGAGCAGATGCAGAGCCTGCAGAAAGAGGTGCGGGAGTTTAAGAAAAAGATGACAAGCACTAGCACAGTCCCGATACGGCGAGGCACCCCGTTCACGGAAGAGGTGATGCGCGATGAAGTACCGGCCTCGTACCGGTCTTTGAGTTTTGAATATAATGGGACCACAGATCCGTGGGACCATTTGAGTAGATTTGAAATTGCGGCAGCCGTACACAAATTTTTAGATGCGGTCATGTGTCGGGTGTTCCCGATGACTTTTACTAAATCAGCTCAGCTCTGGTTCAGCCAGCTGCCGCCGAGATCTATCAGTAACTTTGACGATTCAGCTCGGCCTTCCTGCACTAGTTCACGAGCTGCAGGAAGTACCAGAAAATGCCGCTTGCACTTTTCAGCCTGAAGCAGAAAGAGAACGAAAGCCTGCGTGCCTACATCAATAGGTTCACAACGGCTAATTTAGAGGTACCTTCTGCATCAGAAGAGCTGTTGGTAAATGCTCTGGCACAAGGCCTGAGGAGAGGAGAATTTTTCCAATCGCTGGTGGTGAAACCAGCTCTGAAATTTGGAGAGCTCTTGGAGAGAGCGGAAAAGTATATCCATTTGGAYGAAGCTTTGAAAATCAAGGAGGAAGGAGAGAAGAAGAGGGAAAGATATGATAGGGATGAAAGGGCAGCAGTGAAGAAGCCCAGGCCAGACCTGTCTGGAGGGAGACCTCATTTCGACAGATATACCCCTTTAGCGACACCGCAAGGTGAAATTCTGCAGGCAATAGAGAGGCATCTAGAGCTGAAATGGCCCAAGACATACTCACAGAAGCCCAGGAAATAAAGATCTAAGCAATTCTGCCGTTTCCATAACGAATATCGACACAATACCAATGAGTGTACGCATCTGAAAGACGAACTGGAAAGAATGGTTCAGGCTGGGCACCTGAAGGAGTACGTCCGTATGAGGAGAGAAGAGGCCAGGTCTGGCAACAAGGGCTATGACAGGTCTAACCAGGGCAAGAGAGACCAGGATAAAAGCTGCTCTGATGGGAGACGGGCTGATCAAGCCCAAGTCATTCATGGGGAAATCCAGATGATCACTGGAGGAGAGCTGGAGGAGCATTCCAAGAGGACACAACACAGTTATGTTAGAGCTGCGAAAGACTTAGTTCTAAAATCGCGCGATGTGGGACAAATGACCTATACCCCTAACATCTGTTTCGGGTCGGAAGATGGTGATGGCATTTTGGCCCCGCACATGGATGCTCTGGTTATAACGGCAACGATCGCCAATTATAATGTGCGATGGATCTTTGTGGATACCGGAAGTTCTGCTGACATCCTGTTTTATGACTGTTTCCGACAATTGAAATTGGATGTGGAGCTGGAGGAGGTGACTACCTCTCTAGTCGGCTTTGCAGGGGGAGCCCTGAAGCCAATGGGAGTGGTCAGGATCCTCGTCACCCTAGGGGAAGAGCCTTATAGGGTGACAAGGATGGTTCGTTTTTTGGTTGTAGATGCGCCATCCTCATACAATGTCATGCTTGGTCGACCCTCCCTAAGTCAATTCCAATCTGTAATCTCGGTTTTCCACATGAAGATGAGATTCCCCACCGAAGATGGAACTGGAAAGGTGAGAGGAGATCAATATGCATCGCGCTAGACGTATGTTGAGTGTATTCGGCGGAATGGTGAGGAGGAGAGGATGAGCAAAAAGGCTCGAGTACAGCAGCCACGGCAAGAGCTGGCAAGAAGAGAGGAAGGGTTGATGCTGGTGGAAGTCGTTCCAGGCGATGAGAGTCGAACTCTCCGTGTGGGTGCGACACTTAGTCCAGAGGTCTTGATAGACCTGGTGGCGCTGCTAAGAGAGAGCGTGGATGTTTTTGCTTGGTCTCCCCAAGACCTGGTGGGGATCGACCCGGAGGTCACTGAACATCGCCTCAATATTCGCCCGGATGCGAAGCCAGTCAAACAGAAAAAACGTAATTCCAGGCCAGAGAAGGAGGCCATCATAAAGGTAGAGGTCGAAAAGCTCTTGAAGGAGGGGCATATTTAGGAAATACAATTCCCAGAATGGCTTTCCAATGCGGTGTTGGTTCCAAAGACGGATGATTGGCGGATGTGCATTGATTTCTGAGATTTAAATTGCGCCTGTCCGAAGGACCATTACCCCTTGACAAGGATTGATCAGCTCGTTGACTCCACCTCCGGCTGTGAGATCCTGAGCATGATGGACGCCTCGCAGGGATACCACCAGATCAGGCTAGCTAAAGAGGACTGGAAACGCATCAGCTTTATAACTCCGAAGGGGACGTATTGCTATGTGGTCAAGCCATTTGGCCTTAAAAATGCGGGTGCTACGTACCAGCGACTGGTAGACAAAATGTTCAAGAATCAGCTCGGCCGAAATGTGGAGGTCTATGTAGACGATATGCTGGTTAAGAGCACGAAAGCAGTATCGCATGTGGACGATTTGAGGGAAACCTTCGATACCCTACGAAAATACAAGATGAAGCTTAACCCTAAGAAATGCGCGTTTGGGGTCAGAGCGAGAAAATTTCTAAGTTACATGGTCACAGAAAAGGGTATCGAGGCGAACCCTGAGAAAGTAAGGGCCATTATGGAAATGCACGCACCTAAAAACGTGAAAGAGATGCAATGCTTAGCAGGACAGATCAATGCCCTGAGTAGGTTTGTGTCCAGGTCTGCAGAGAAGAGCTTGCCATTTTTCCAGGCCTTGCGGAAGAAAGCTAAATTTCAGTGGAGCGACGAATG
Organism: Phtheirospermum japonicum; assembly: GCA_014905375.1. Classification (NCBI taxonomy): domain Eukaryota; kingdom Viridiplantae; phylum Streptophyta; class Magnoliopsida; order Lamiales; family Orobanchaceae; genus Phtheirospermum; species Phtheirospermum japonicum. The sequence goes on along the minus strand of BMAC01000729.1, from coordinate 469,551 downwards.
CGAAGGGGCATTTCGGTTATTGAAGGAGTACTTGGCTGGCATGACCTTGCTCACAAAACCTGTCCGAGGGGAGCCCCTAGTCTTATATTTATCCGTGGGACAGCAGGCGGTCAGCTCTGCCTTGATCAGGGAAGAAGGTAAAATACAAAGACCAGTATATTTTTGGAGCAAGGTCTTGCACGCAACAGAGGTCAGGTATGTGGAGGTGGAAAAGGAAATGCTAGCTCTGGTTGGAACCGCTCGAAAGCTGCGACCGTACTTTCTGTCCTACACCATAATTGTGCGAACCAATCTCCCGTTGAAAACTACAATGGACAAACCAGAAGCATCTGGAAGGCTAGTCAAATGGATTATAGAGCTCAGTGAATTTGATATCGCGTGAGGCTAGAACAACAATTAAGGCTCAGGCCTTGGTGGATTTCGTGCAAGAAATGACTGGTCCCCTTGATGAGCTGAACGAGTGGACAATTTTTACGGATGGCTCTGTCTGTAATCAGGGTTGTGGGGCTGGAATCGTTCTAGTAGATCCAACAAGCGTAACCACTGAGTTCGCCGTGCGGTTAAATGCAACGTTCTCTAACAATGCTGCTGAGTATGAGGCCCTGTTGAGAGGGATTCAGATGGCGAAAGACCTGGGCGCAGAACAGGTGTGCGCTAAGTTGGACTCACAGCTTGTTTGCAAGCAAATTAGTGGAGAGTTTGAGACAAGGGAGGAAAGTATGCATAAGTATTTGGCAAAATTCAGAGAACTGGCCAGAGAAATGAAAGATTTAATAGTCCTTCAGATTCCTAGGGAGGAAAATGGAAGAGTTGATTTCTTGGAGAAGGTGGCCAGCTCGGCTACAGATTGCCACGAACGAATGATGACTCTATTGAAGGTAGAGGGGGAGTTCGGAGCTGAGCAGGTTTGCACGGTTATGGAATGAGATGACTGGCGCTCCCCTATAAAGGCATACCTAGAGCAAGAGATCTTGCCAGGGGATAAGAAGGAGGCAACAAAGATACGCACCAGAGCTGCCAGATTCTGCCTCATCAAAGGAGAGCTGTTTAAATGAGGATTTGGCCAACCTCTTTTGAGATGCCTAAGCCAAGCGGAAGGAGCTCTGGTGCTTAGGGAAATACATGAGGGTTGTTGTGGGAATCACATGGGGGCTAGAATTCTGGCTAGTAAGGTATTAAGAGCTGGTTATTTTTTGCCCTCGTTGAGAAAAGAAGCCGAGGTCTTCGTGAAAAAATGTCAGAGGATGGCCCCCCTGATTCATCAACCAGCGGAAGAGCTATTAACAATGAGCTCCCCTTGCCCTTTCGCAAAATAGGGGATTGACCTGGTCGGTCCGTTTCCGATGGCATCATAATAAGAAATCTCTACGGTGCCACCATGAAGGCATCATGCCTCCCATCCTCCTTGCATTTGTATTCATCTATTTACCAATATTTGTATATAATTTTTAATCCAGTAATTATGATTAAGTGAATAATTGTGACTCACACAACGTAAAAGTTCTCTATATAATTTGTGGCATCCCCAAATGAATAGCTCAGACAATTGGTGAAGTGGTTATTAATACACTAATTATTAACCGATTTGGTGCAAGGTTTCTGTGGATAGTTATGCGGTTAATTTAAATTAAGAAGTTTGTGATTTATATATTTAAGGTATTAATTTATCTATTGTTTTTTAACTAACCTTCCCTAATTAATAATGTCAATTAATAATTTAAGAATTTAGAGTTGATATTAGTGTATTTGTTATTAAAATATCAAGCTAACACTAATATTACATTTACCAAGATATAAATTGCTATTTAGAATAATTTAAGAATATATGTGAAAATAAAAAATTAACAATATATTAAATATGGTAATTGTATTATTCATGGGATAGACGAAATGAAATACGTACTGAACTATATTTCTGGGCCGCAAGTATAAATTCTTTTTCTTTTCGCACTTTTAGACTTCCCTCTCTTGATTATTAATTATGAATATTAATTTATGAGTTTTTATTGTTTATTATATCAATTGTTATTATATAATGCACCACAGTTTATTTGTCCCCCAAAATTAGAATTTTAATTGGCCTGTTTTGTTGAATTCACCTAAAATATTAGAAAATATTAAACACTTTCCTTATATGAGGGGAGGGTGGGAGGGTTTTGGAAGTGCTAAAAGGGACATTGGTTTATGGAAGCCACAAGGCAACGCGTTACAGATAAGTGTTACTTATCACTAATTCTACATATATCTCTTGTCTTCCATTAATAATTAGCACGCAATTAATGTATAACATATATCATTAATTATTATATATATAAAAAAAATTGTTCAAAAAGTGTGATGAAATTTTCTGTCCAACAACAAACAGAGTGCAAGCCCAATGACTGGAATAACGAAAACAAGCATCTCTAACCACCCAATCATTACTATCCTATATTCCAAGTTGTGATTCTTTTTAATTATAAAAGGTTGGAGATTTAGACAATTCCTACGTCCGAAGATTTCATGTCTACTTATATGATAGAGTTTAGCTCTAATAGTATTTTTCGCTTATCGAGATTTGAACCATGATTGTTACTGTCAGTTTTTTTCTTTTGATCGCTTCGTTAAACTCAATAATACTCCCGCTGATGAATCAATTCTCTTACCTTTTCAATTTGACTCTATATATATTGGGGTGTTGATTCGGTTACGGTTAATCGGCTAACTGTCGGTTAATAATCGGTTGATCGGTTACGGTTAATCGTTGACCGGCGGTCACGGTTATAACCATAATCGTCAACCGGTGGCCGGCGGTTAGGTTAAGGTTAATCAAACCATGAACGATTGGGTGAAGGCCGAAAAACGAGAACAAGAAATGCAATTGGATGAAGGCGAAGAGAGCGACTATTACGATACCACTTCGGGAAGCAACGACAACGACGAATAGGTGAGTAGGTAAGTGAGGTAAGTAAAAGAACTACGTGGACTTTGATTCCTTTTCGAGGATACGTAGGCAATTTAATTCTAATATTACAAGTTAAAATTTAATTTTAATTTCTAATATTAGAATTAAATTCAAGTCCTTTTTTTGTAACTTATTTTTTCAAAAACAAAAAAATCGAACTGCGTGGACTTTGATTCCTTTTCGAGGATACGTAGGCAATTTAATTCTAATATTACAAGTTAAAATTTAATTTTAATTTCTAATATTAGAATTAAATTCAAGTCCTTTTTTTTGTAACTTATTTTTTCAAAAACAAAAAAAATGAACTACGTGGACTTTGATTCCTTTTCGAGGATACGTAGGCAATTTAATTCTAATATTATAAGTTAAATTTTAATTTTAATTTCTAATATTAGAATTATATTCAAGTCCTTTTTTTAATTATTTTTTTTTAACTTTTTACTTCAAAAAAAAAAGTCTTATAATTTAATTTGTAATGTGATTTTATTGTATTATTTTGAAATAAATTCCATCATCTTGTTAATTTGGTTGTTTGTAAATTCAAATTCTTTTTAAATTTATTAAAATCAAGTTCTTTTAAATTAATATAATGTTCATAAATTCAAATTTTATTTGTGTCATTCTAAATCCATTTAAGTTCATTTATTCAATTTTTATTTAAATTTTAATTTACAAAAAAAAAAGTAAAAAATCGGCGGTTAACCGGCGGTTCGGTTAACCGGTTTAACCGTAACCTTAATCGGTTCTAAATCGGTTAGGCCAAAATCGGTTAACCTAACCGCTGGTTATTAACCGCCGGTTAATTAACCGGCCGGTTATAACCGGATTAACACCTCTCTCTCTCTCTCTATATATATATATGTATGTATTTTTTTTTCATTTATATACTCTCTCCGTCCCAAAATGATGGTCCTGCGGTTGGTTTCACACAAATTAAGAAATGAGTAATTTTATAAGTTAAGTAATTAATTTAGTTAGTATTTTTCAATTATACCTTTTTGAATTTATTAATATCATTAATAATTATAAAAATCAGTGATGGAATTAGTATATTGTTATTGAAAATAGTAGAACTTTGCATTTGCATTGTAATCATTAATTCTCAACTTACGAGATAGAAAAACTAGTATTTCAAGAATATTAATTAAGGATATGTGTAGAAATGAAAAATTAATGAAATGTTAAATATGGTAACTGGACTATCTTTGTGGGACGGACGAAAATAGAATACCTAACTATCTTTGTGGGATGGAGGGAGTATCACTATATACTAAAGTTAAAATATTACATACTACTCAAACAAATAATCATA
>BMAC01000729.1:444248-465158 GCA_014905375.1 Phtheirospermum japonicum | reverse complement strand
TTAATTAACCGGCGGTTAATAACCAGCGGTTAGGTTAACCGATTTTGCCTAACCGATTTAGAAGTTAACCTTAACGACCGCGGTTAACCGACGGTTAACCGATTTTTTTTTTAAAAAAATAAAAATTTGTCGCTGGCGGTTTAACCGCCGGTTAACCGCGGCGGTTAATAGCCGTTGATAATCAACGACTGAGATCAACTAGCCGTTGAAGATCAACGGCTCGAATTTAAAAAAAAAATAGCCGTTGGCGGTTAAACCGCGGTTAACCGGTTTAACCGCCGGTTTACAACGACTCTTTTTTTTTTTTTTTTTCCAGTTTTTGACACCTATAAATACCTCAATCTCCAACATCAAGCCTCACACCATTTCATCTCTACTATTCTTCTTATTTTCTTATATTTTCAAGCTTAAAGAAGTGAAGTTTCTAATTTCAAGTCTCTTATATTATGATTAATATTCTTATTCTTCCTTCGTAATCGTGTTTTACTTAATTATCTATTATAATATCAATATGGCAAGCTCTTCCCTTCTAAATCGGTTAGGCCAAAATCGGTTAACCTAACCGCTGGTTATTAACCGCCGGTTAATTAACCGGCCGGTTATAACCGGATTAACACCTCTCTCTCTCTCTCTATATATATATATGTATGTATTTTTTTTTCATTTATATACTCTCTCCGTCCCAAAATGATGGTCCTGCGGTTGGTTTCACACAAATTAAGAAATGAGTAATTTATATAGTTAAGTAATTAATTTAGTTAGTATTTTTCAATTATACCCTTTTTGAATTTATTAATATCATTAATAATTATAAAAATCAGTGATGGAATTAGTATATTGTTATTGAAATAGTAGAACTTTGCATTTGCATTGTAATCATTAATTCTCAACTTACGAGATAGAAAACTAGTATTTCAAGAATATTAATTAAGGATATGTGTAGAAATGAAAAATTAATGAAATGTTAAATATGGTAACTGGACTATCTTTGTGGGACGGACGAAAATAGAATACCTAACTATCTTTGTGGGATGGAGGGAGTATCACTATATACTAAAGTTAAAATATTACATACTACTCAAACAAATAATCATATATTCTAAGGTAAACAATTATACTTTTCAAAATAATTTAAATTGTTTGATACTATAACTTTTCATCTTAAATATATAAAAAAATACTTAAAAAAATATGTTTTCCCAAGAAAATTAACATTTGTTATTACTGTCCTCTAGAAAGGTTATTTATAAAATAGATACAGACCGCATTTGAGGGTATTTATAGTTTTAGCTAAGTTTTGTTTTCAATTAGACTAAACCCAGGACAAGCTTAATTTAATTATCACATATTAGTAAGATTGAAATTATAATAATTGAGAGCTTAATTTTTTTAACTATCCCATATTAGTAAGATTGAAATTATAATAACTGAGATTGACAAATCAGTAGTATTAAGTATTTATCATTAAACTGTTAGATTTACACTGTAATGAAAAGAACAATATACACACATTACATTTTTTTCTTGTCGTGCTTCTCCAACATTTTGTTTCATACTATTACCAAAATAGTTTTTTACATCGGGTGAAGTTCAGCGAGTTACATTAGTTTCGACCCGTTGTAATATCAAGTGTAAGTAAGCAAACCGGGATTATTTTATATTGGTTTTGCAGCTAATGTTACTGGCACTGTACGACGTAGGAAAGTACAATTTTTTGGAATTTCACATTTATCTCAGGCCAAACAAAATTGATGTTAAAAACATATAAATATAAAAGTCAGTGTATATTATAATCTATGTGAAATATATATATATATATATATATATATATATATATATATATATATGATTAAAATCATGTGAGAACTAAATCCCTAGATGGGAACTTTAGAAACCGTTATATTAGGGGACTTCTACGGTGCCTTCACGGCACCATTCCCCTTTTAAATAATGTAAAATGCTATTTATATTTACACATTATTATTTTCATATTCCCTTGATTTTCATTAACTCATTAGCATGTACATGATTCATAAATAGCATCATATCCTATGTAATATAGCAGGTTCTTAGTTAATAGCATCATATCCTATATACATGATTAATTTTTTATTTTTTTTAACATATATTTTTCTAATCTAATATTTTTCTTTGATTATATTTTATCTAATACAATATTTTCTTTTGTTCTTCTAATATAAATATATAAGAAGTCATATATAATTAAAAAATCTAAATACTTATCTTAATTAAAAGAAAATTTACTTATAGGATAATGTTAATTAAAAAAATAAATTTAGTTATTTATTAATAATCTAAATACGTTATATCGAGAATAAAAGTTAATAATCTAAGTATGTATTAAATATTATTAAAGAATTCAATTTAAATATAATAATATAAATTTATGTAATAATAATTAATAAATATCAATTAGACAGTAATACAATACAATACGGGTTGAGAATATAACATCTTTTGAATTTCTCTAAGTACGTAATTAAGAATTATTATAAAATTTAATTTAAATATTAAAATATTTAATAATTAATTAAAACTAGATACGGGTTGAGCATGTCACAAGTTTTGAATTTATTTATGCATGTAAATATGAAATTATGAACGAATTTAATCTAAACATTAAAATAAAAAATTAAAAATACAAATAATAATTAATAAATAGTATTTAGCCATTTGTAGAAGACACGATGTGAGAATACGATATCTTTTGAATGTTCTTATTCTTAAATTTATAAACTCTATAATAGTTATAAATATTTTTTATATTTATCTTTTAATAAATTTCGTGTAACGCACTGATATTAAAATAGTGTGTCTGTGTGTGTAATAGGTGAATCTCAACCTACAATTTCTTACCAAATTCTTTTACATCGCTCTAAGTAACAATAAGTTAACAACTCATCCAACCAAACTATAAGTAAAAAAATCAAAATGAACACATAATCAAGTTGTAATTTTAAACATCAAATATAGCTTACTCAAAATAGAATTATTAACAACATCCAAATCAAATCTTGAATGCAATAGCCAAAAACCAACCTAAGCAGAACATGCTACTAATCATTGGATAATCCATAATTAATTTCAAAAATATATATCTCGCCTATTGAATCCGAATTTCTTGAATGTCATGTGGATGAAATCTTTAGGAATCATTAAACGCTAGATTGCATTGTGGTCACAAAGTTTTAAACTTTCCCTCTAACAAAATTAAAAAAATAAAATAAAAGTCGAAAGATGAATACAATAAGGTTTATAGACTTTTGAAGATAAGATGGAGTAAAGAGTAACCTTTTGTCTCAACCTTAATTTCCAGAGCCAATTTCACAGTATCATCAAAAAACTCAGCAACTTTGGCAAAATCCTCTAGTAAAAACGCCCTAGAAGCAAGGGCACAAAATGTACCAAACTCGATGTTAGGAAATTAAACTGATTTATTTTATTTCCTTTTATTATTTCTTTTAAGGCTCTTACCGAATCTGATGCCACCGGGAACTATGGCAGATACAACTCTAGGAATGGTGTTCTTGTTTGCAGGATGTGGACAATTCCAATACTTTTCCCACTCTCGAACCATCAATGGCCTATACATAAGGAAAAATATGAACGATAGTGTAGATGACGATGAAAAAAATATATACTTGATTAGAAAAATAAAGAGTTTATGTTTGACCTCATTTTTTAGATTGACTAGCACTATATGGTTTTCAGTTCCGCTAGAAACAAGCTCGTGTTCGTTCGCAGTCGAGTTTGCAACATAACAATGTTTTGATTTTTGGATAAATAAAAATATTTAAAATGTGAATTAACCAGATTTTACTATAGTTTGAGGGTTTTAGATTTAGTTTAGTTATATACTTATTCAAGCTTTGAGTTGTTGGGGGGGGGTGGGTGGGGGGGGTGGGGAATCCCTACACGATCAATTTTACAATGCAAAAATAAATTTGGGGTGGGGGGTGGGGGCTACACGGACCAATCATAACCAATCATAATTTGAGAATTTTCTTTTGAATGGAGCGGTAGCGTTTCTTGAACTTTCCCGGTCCCCACCTCATTTTTTCTCTTCTTTCACTTCTTCGATGTCATTGGTTTTCCCCTTACCTTTGGTTTTTTCCCTTGGGTAGCGCGCAAGGAGTAGACGATTATTTTGTGGGTTCGAAGTTTGTCTCGGAGTTGGATTCAAGGAAGAGTGAGGGGTCGGCAAATTTGATGAGTCAGAAAAAGTGCCGGCGACACCCCATTGGCATGAAAGAGTAAGGAGAGGGTAGGGGGCGGCCGGGAGGATGGCAAGGTGGATTGGGGGAGGCGCGGGAGAAGAGTTTGGGAGAGGAGTTGGGAGAGGAGCGAGAGGAGTTGGGAGCGGGGGAAAGGGGAGGAGCTGTAGAGTTGATCGGGCCGGGGCCCGTAAAGATGGGTTGGGCTGCCGGGAAAGCGGGCTGGGGTGAAACGGGCGGTGTATGGAAGTGTGAAACCGATGACGATAAGGAAGAGGAGGTACAGGGCTGAAACGGGCTGGTTTTCGGGAGCTGGGGCTGGGCTGAACGTGTCGGGTCGGGGGTGGGCTGGACAGACCGGGTCGGGTCGGGCTGAGCAGGACCAGTTCGGATTGAGCCGGGTGGGGCCTGGGTTGGGTGGGGCTGGGGCTGGGTAATCCGAGTCGGGTTGGGCTGGAGGGAATTGGGCAGGGTGGGCTGGCTAGGAGTGGGTTTGGTAGGAAGTGGGGCTAGGAAGGGGTGAGAAGGGGCTGGGCTGGTATTTTCGAGTTGGTTGGGTGGGGTGGGCTGGGGAAGGAATGGGTGGGCTGGAGGGGTTGGGGGTTGAAGGGTCCGAGTGGACTGGAGGGTTGGAGAGAGGAAGGGCTGGTGTGGTGTTGGGCCACAGGAGGGAGGGCCTCCGAGTGGGCTGGAGGGTTGGAAAGTGAAAGGGCTTGATTTTGTTGGGCCGGTGATCCGAACTTTTGTGTTTCTCTTTTCAAAATGAAAAATTCAAATTAACTAATGCGCGTCTACGTTTGAAAGGGTTTAGTTCGCCCGCAAGAGAACGGGGTCTCTTGTAGACCGGTAATCTTAAACTCGGGTCGATCTCTCGTGTAGTGGAAATACGGAGTCAACGATATTTATTAAAACAGCATATTCTAATACTAAACACGCGATCTTAGGGGTTTTTGTTTCAAAAGTCACCAAAGTACTTAATTTTAAAACTCGATAACCTATCTTGCTTCGAGGGCGTCAACCTCTTCGCAAGAGTAGTTTAATCGATGAACAAACTCAACAACTTATTCTAAAGACCGTTCCATCAAATCTCACTCAAGTATTCAATCGAGCATTTAATATACATTCACAAAACACGTTCAAAACGTAACACCCAAACCAATTATTCAAAACTGAATAATACGAATCACCATTGATCATAAAACAAGACATAAACAACCGTTCATAGATAACCAATCACAAACGATCCACATGAAACATCCAACATAATGTTACCAAATCATTAACTAACATAAACTATAAAACTAGACTATGAGATAAAGTTTAGAGATTACTAAATCGTGAGATTTCTCAGTCACAATACTACGGTGAATCTTGCCAAATCCTTGCTAATCCAGAAAATAAAATGAAACTCGCTGAGTCCAGGAAGCTTGTCACGAACCTCCATCTTCAACGATTATCCGAACTGATCTAACTTCTAAATAATATTGCCGTAAGGGCTATAGATCAAAAGTTATGAAAGTTGTCAGTGAATATGATCCAGTCTTGTGGGTGAAAGGATGATTATTCTCTGTAGATTTCTGAGTTTAATAGGCTCGAGAACCATTTTGTAACTGAAGATTCCCAAAAATCTGCATTTGTAACATTCAAATCCGATCAGATTGCTCATTGGTCCGATCGGATGAAAATCTTTGTCCTCTTGACCGGTCGGATGTAGGTCTTCTCCGATCGGTGCATGTCTCGAAGGTCGGTCCGATCGGTTGTTGGTCTTATTCGATTTTGATAATTGTTCTTTTGGCTGCTTTGAGCGCTGATTCTTGATCTTCATCTCCCGATTTTTGTCAATTGATTCGGCTGAAAGGGAAAAACAAGAAAAATGGCTCAAAATGGCCAATTATTGAATGAAAAGTCGAAAAGCTAAGAAAAAGGCTAAATAATGCAAATTCATGCAAAATAGCTTATTCTTAACCTAAGAAGACGATAAAAAGACTAAAACATGACTCAAAATATGTACAAAAGTGTAACAAAAACGTACGAATCAACCACCCCGTGCTTTATTAGTTTGTTCGTCCTCAAACAAATGAAAGAATCAAAATCAAGAAAGAGTGAAAGTGGTTAGATCAAATAGTCATGTTGTGCATACACTTAGTTTTGCAAATATAAACACTTAAGTTGAAAATTCTTAAACTAAGCTCTTGTTACCTTTTCACCTTGAAATCAAAAGAATGCGTCCTCTAAAAAAGGAAATATATTTTGGTGGCACTCATTCGCTCGTGTTTTTCAAAAGGTTCGTGTATTCGCTCGACCCAATCATAAACATGCATTCAAATACTCATGAAAATTAAAGACTCGTACATCGCATATGTGTGCACATTCAGTCAAGAATCAGATTAGGAATTTTTAGGGTTGTAATGTGGGCTCTTTGGTAAGGTATGTCATATATAAAGATGTGTGGCTAACTTGCAAACAAACGCAATCTATAACTCACTCAATCAATTACTTTTAAGCATAGAGCATAGCTTGCTCCCCATTCCTCCCAGAGTTCTCATACGATACTATTCTTAGACTTTTGTACTTAAGGCTGTTTCTAACCCTCGAACCTAAATACTTGCCTTATTCATAGGCTTTTGTTTTTAACAACAATATGCTCAAGCATCCTCAATTTCATTTTTTTTCTTTTACTCCAGTAATTCCTACCCTGATTCGTCAATCTCAATAGGCCGACAATAAATACACTCTCATCTCACAAACTTAACTTATATAAGAGCTATAATGATGCTCATGGCTATCAAGAGACGGAGTAAAGGCTCAAACGGGGCTTATTAGGGATTTATAGTGGTTTTTATTTTTTATATAGTTGGCGTCAGGCTTTATATGTGCCTATCGTCACTTTTGAAATCAAATGTACACATGCGACTTAGAGACTCCTCTAAACACTTATCGAATCACAGTATGTAATGTTGGTAATCACACAAGGCTTCTCACATGGGTTTTATTCAAGCTTTGAAAGCAAGGTGGATCGAGTTTTGAAAGCTTCGTAAAATTGCTAACTACTAAGTGTTGTTATAAACATATATATATATATATATATATATATATATATATATATATATATATATATATATATATATATATATATAGGAAATGACTACAGTATCGTGAAGGTACCATACCTCCTAGCCCCCCTGCATTTACATCCCTTAGATCTTATCATTATCTATAACCACTTTGGATCTAAGAGTTCTAATTAAATGGGGAATGGTACCTTCACGGCACCGTAGAAGTCCCCATATATATATATATATATATATATATAAGTAGGTTTTGAAAATTTTGCACTAAACAAGCTGAAAAGACTCTAACGATAGATCACACTATGCATGATCTCGACAGGCATGCCAGTACAAACATAATAAGTATGGGAATGATTTCGACAAAGGTTGAAATAAGTAGTTGGTTAATTTGTACGAAGTTACTAAATGAAATAACAAAAATAAAATAAAAATAGAATAAAACGATTTGAACTATGCATGCAAACAGTTCCATCCGGCCGGATACATCACCCATCCGATCGGATGATGTGTAATTGACATGTCCGACTGGGGAGTGTTTTTGTCCGGTCGGATGATAGGACAGTGCATTTTATCCAGTCGGATATTCCTCCCGTCCGACCGGATTATACCTGTTTTGGTTGAAAATCGACCGATTTCACCCCCACCCACCCCCTGCAAAAAGAAAATAGCAAACTCCTGGTTGCTAAAAATAATAATTGATGGGGTAGGGACAGTTCAACATGCATAAACTCGAATCAATTATTTAGATATAGACAATCATGCACCCAACATAAATTAAAAACTGACATAAATAAAAGTTTGGATAGAGATGATACAAATTGGGGCACGGGCCCGCTTATTCATCCATGTCATCCGGAGGTGGTGGTGGGTAGCGATGCTCGGTCCTCGTTAATCATTCATCAATGGCGACGAGGTATTCGTGGTTGGCTTGGACGTTATCATTCAACCTGGTGAAATATTGGTTTGTTTATGTCATGTTGGCGTCCAATCTCTCAAAGGAACCTTGAAACGTCCTTGCTTCCTCTCTTGCCTCCCACGCATCCCGGCGAGCGTTCCGAGCGTATTCTTCTTGATTGAGGCTTAATTTCCTCATTTGATCCATCATGCTCGCTTGGAAATCCTGTTGCTGCCTCCGTTGCGCTTCCGAGTAATAATAATGATCACCCGACCCTTCTCCGTACGAGCTTCCCCCGTAGTCATTGTGCCCGTATTCTTCCTCGTAGTTTCTGTCATCCTCTTTCTCCTCGTCGTTTTCCTCGTTCTCTTCTTCATCCTCGTCCTCGTCATCCTCGTCGTCGGCCTCGGCCCTCGCCTTCTCCGCGCCCATCATGAAGGTCGGGATGGATATGTTCCGACCGTCAAAATTTTTGCTTTCAACAAGCATAGGCACGCTCGGATATATAACATCATCATCGTAAGGGTCGACGCCATGGTGCCATGCGAGCTTGGTGATGAACTTGTCCAAGGTGAGCTTCGCTGTCTTCTTCTCGTTCGGTACACACCTTCGATAGAGTCCATCCTTGCAATGTTTGTATAGGTATGGATCATCCCAATAGAAACTCCTGCACTTAGACAAGAATCTCTTTCTTTCTTGTGCAGAAAGATGGTTAGGGATAATGTTACACACGAGATAATTGACAAAATCAACATATCAAGGCTCGCCAATGTTTTCAACAGTATTAGCATTCTCATACGGAAAAATATCATCAACAAAATCAAGTTTGCTAGACTCACTATCTACCAACATGCGAGATAAATGATCGGCAACCACATTTTCACCTTTTTTATCCTCGATTTCAACGTCAAACTCATGCAAAAGGAGAACCCAATGAATCAACCTAGACTTACTTTGGATTTTAACAAATAAGTGGCGCAATGCTGCATGATCGGTTTGCACAATTACTTTTGACCCCACAATATAAGAACGGAATTTATCTAATGAGAATACTACGACAAATAATTCACGTTCGGTGGTAGTGTAGTTACGTTGTGCACTTAGCATGAGACTAGAATAATAGATTACCCTTAGCAATTTATCGACTCGTTGCCCCAAAATAGCCCCTACCGCATCATTAGACGCGTCACACATAATCTCAAATGGCAGTGACCAATCGGGTGCAACTACAACCGGTGCCTGTGTGAGTTTATCCTTCAATAACTTAAAAGCATCAAGACATTTATCATCAGACTCAAAAGGCACATCTTTATTTAATAATTTACATAACTAGCGGCAAATTTTAGAAAAATCTTTCATGAAACGCCGATAAAATCCCGCGTGTCCTAGAAAACTTCTAATCCCCTTAACATCTTTAGGTGGTGGAAGGGTTTCAATAACATCAATTTTTTCTTTATCAACTTCTAACCCTTTAATTGAAACGACATGCCCAAGCACAATCCCAATTTTCACCATAATGTTTGATTTTTCCCAACTCAATGTCAAAAAAGACTCCACTCATCTTTCAAGTATTTTAGACAAATTATTCAAGCAATGAGAAAAGGATGAGCCATATACCGAAAAATCGTCCATGAAGACTTCGAGAAAGTCGTCAATGAATTCGGTGAAGATGGATAGAATGCATCGTTGGAACGTTGCTGGTGCGTTGCACAATTCGAATGGCATCCTCTGGTAAGCATACGTGCCAAAAGAACACGTGAATGTTGTTTTCTTTTGATCTTCCAGAGCTATTGCTGTTTGATAATACCCTGAAAGTCCATCCAAAAAGCAATAATATTCGTGCCCTGCAAGTTTATCGAGCATTTGATCCATGAATGGAAGAGGAAAGTGATTCTTTCTTGTTGCTGCATTGAGTTTTAGGTAGTCAATGCACATGTGCCACCCGGTGGTTAAGCGTGTTGGAAAAACCTCTCCCTTCTCATTTTCAACAATTGTTATACCTCCTTTCTTTGGAACGACGTGCACGGGGCTAACCCATTTGCTATCGGACACGGGGCAGATAACTCCTTCTTCAATGAGTTTGAAGATTTCCTTTTGACTACCTCTTGAAGTGTCGGATTCAAGCGTCTTTGCCCGTCCCTTATTGGTTTTGCTCCCTCTTCTAACTCAATCTGATGCATGCACGTCACCGAACTTATTCCTCTTATGTCCCTGATGCTCCATCAAATTGCTTGTTTGTACTTTTTAAGTACCTCGATCAATTCTTTTTCTTTATGCTCGGCTAGTTCCGCGAAAATTATCACCAGTTACCTCTCGTTGGCTTCGAGAAAAACATACTTGAGGTGACTCGGAAGTGGTTTCAAATCAATTTTGGGTTCTTGCACGGGTTGAATAGATATTTCGCTTACGTGCTCCTCATCAATTTCAAATAAGTCGACCACACCCTCCGTGTTAAATTTGTCATCCTCGACGTTCCATTCCTCAAAAGGTATGATACCGAACAGTTCTTTCACGCATTGATCTACTGAATCGAGATATGAGCAATCGGATTCCATTGAATGTGAAGGAACGTCTTGAATGTCTCTAAGTGAAAATGTAACCGATTCGTTAAACACTGAAAGTGTCATCTTTCCTCGGCCCACGTCGATCAAGGAGTGTGATGTTGCCATGAAAGTTCTACCAAGAAGAATCTGTGCTCCTTACTTGATTTTGCAATTTCTCTAACATCTAATATCACAAAGTCCACAGGGGTTACTAAGGTACCGATTCCTTCCAAAACGTCGTCGGCTACTCCCAAAGAATGTCGCACTGATCGATCAGCTAATTAAAGTCTTAAACTTGTTTGTTTCATCTCCCTAAAGTTGAACTATTTGTAAAGGGCGTAGGGCATCAAGTTGATCCCTGCCCCTAAATCGAGCATCCTCTCGCTTTTTGTCCATCCGTAAGAGTTATCGTGATGCAGAAACTCCCTGGGTCGCCCACTTTCGGTGGTAGTGGTTGATGGCAAATTGCACTTACTTCCTTTGATATGACTATTTCCATCTCTTGCCTTTGCCTCCAAAGTCGTAGTTCTTCTTCGGAATCTTATGGAGGTAGAGTTTGTTGTTGTGGTGGTGGATCTTGATATGGTTGTTGCTGTTGGTATCCCCCTTGCCTTTGCGGAAGACATTGTTGATAACCACCTTGTCCCTTGTTCTTATAGGAGTTGTAGTTGTTCGGTCCTCCTTAACTTTCTTTTGGTGGTGGTGGTGGTAAGTATTGAGGATCTGTTTGCTTGGGTGGTGGTGCGTAATTTGGACTTCCCGGCCCATACCTAAGGTTTGGGTGGTCTCGGATAGGCGGATGGTACGAGTTGAAAGTTTTAGTGAACTTTTGACCAAACTTGTTGTTGGATTAGAACTCTTCCACGACGTTAACCTCCTCGTCCTCGTCTACGTCAAATGTTGCGTCGCACATATTCGCTCCATGTCCAAACACTTCACAAATTCCACACGTGTCTTGTGATGGTACCCTCGTCTCCTTCTCTTGCTTTAACATCCCTGCCAACATTGCAACTTGTTTTGTAAGCTCATCAAGTTTGATATTCTCCCCTTTAGACACCGATATTTCGTTAACTCTAAGTTTCCTCGGTCTCGAGCTTGTTTGTCTCGATTTCTCACCCAATAGTTCGAACAAATCCCATGCCTCTACTGTGGTTAAGTCTCCAAAGTCTCCGGCCTTGTTCTCAACTTGTTGCTTGAAGCTTGGCAACAATCCTTTGTGGAAATAGTTGTTGACCATTTCGGGACTATTGTTATGATGCGGGCATGCATGTAGGAGTTCTTTTTATCATTCCCACACCTCGTGGAATGATTCTCCATCCATTTGTTCGAAGTTGGTGATCTCTCTTCTTAGTTTGGCCGTCGTTTGAGACGAATAAAATCTGCCCACGAACTTCATGAACACCATATCCCAATTATTTAAGGAATTGGGTTGCAATGATAACAACCACTGTTTGGCCTTGTCCTTCAAGCTTCTCAGAAAACATCTCATCCTTAGTTGGTTCTCGTTTAAGCCAAATGCTGGAATTCCAGACACCGCCGCGTAAAATTCTCGAATAAAGTTGAGCGGGTCCTCGTTCGCCATACCATAGAATGTTGGTAATTGTCTAACAATGTTAGACTTCAATTCATAGTCTCGTGCCACGAGGCTTAAGATAATGGCTGAACTGTAGGGGCCAATGGTCGGGCACACCAGGTCTCCTTGTCGGCATTTATTTGGATATCGTTGCCCTCGGCCACCACGAAAGTTTCTTCCTCCAACATTGTATTATTCATCTTCATATTGTTGGTCGTACTTGTCATTTTGCCAAACACGGTATATTGGCTCGTTCCTTCCGTTTCTTGGATGATATAGTCCTCGTGCTCGGTTTTCAAATTCAAAGTGATTTTTTTGGTTATCTCGGGGCTGGCCCCCTCCATTTCCAACATAGTTGTCTTTGAATATTTGGTTTGCTCATACTTTGAAAGCTCGGGCCTCCTCTCGGTTTCAGAAGTTTTGTGGCATTCTATCGACTGGTTGTTCCGGCCACAAAACTTGGCTGTCATCATGGGGTTGGTGTACCCTATTGTGCGGCGGTGGATTAACATTTTCAAAGACTTCATGTCCTCTCAGTTCAACTTGAGCAAATGCTCGTGCATCCTCATTTTGAATTTTATTTTGTGTATCTTGATTTTGCATGTCCTCTTCGGGTGGCATGCCATACGGTTGATCGTGAGGAGGGTTGCAGTTGTCTTGCCTTCTTCCTCGACCATTTGTTTTTCCTCCTCTCCCTCTGGTTCCTCGACCGCCATTAGGCGGATTGTTCGACATGATGGCTTGAGTTGCTTCGGACGGGGGAAGGAGAAAGTCTTCTTGGTTTCCCTACTCGTTCGATGTTGTCTATGAGTGGTGCAAGTTCACCCCTTAGGCCTCTACGACCTTGCATACACAACAAATAAATTCAACGTATCGAGCGGTAACCAAACACTAACATAAACACAAATTTAACACGAATAAACTTCGTTAACACCTTTGACACTCCCCGGCAACGGCGCCAGATTTTGATCCGAGCTTTTATGTTCCTCTTTTCAAAATTAAAAATCCAAGTTAACTAATGCGTGTCTACATTTGAAAGGGTTTAGCTCGCCCGCAAGAGAATAAGGTCACTTGTAGACTGGTAAGTTAAACTCGGGTCGATCTCTCGAGGAGTGGAAATACGGAGTCACCGATGTTTATTAAAATACAAATTCTAATACCAAACACGCGATCTTAGGGTTTTTGTTTCAAAAGTCACCAAAGTACTTAATTTTAAAACTCGATAACCTATCTTGATCCGAGGGCATCAACCTCTTCGCAAGAGTAGTTTTATCGATGAACAAACTTAACAACTTATTCTAAAGACCGTTCCACCAAATCTCACTCAGGTATTCAATCGAACATTTGATATACATTCGCAAAACACGTTCAAAACGTATCACCCAAACCAATTATCCAAAACTAAATAATACGAATCACCATTGATCATAAAACAAAACATAAACAACCGTTCATAGATAATTAATCACAAACGATACACATAAAACTGTTCCAGCCCGAAAAGTGAACTACCTGAATAACACTTGAAAACCCAAGAGCTTCCTGAACCTACGCCACAAAAAATCAGATTAGAAAGGACCACCGGTGGTTTTCCGGTTGAAACCTCTCCAATGCTTAAGTCAGTAAGCGTTTGAGGTGTTTTCCAGAAAATAAGAAGGAATGTTCAAGAAAATGACATACCTCTCTCAACCTTGGGGATGAGATATTTATAATTTCTCCTGATGGGGACCCCAGCCGGGATCTCAAGAGCACATGCCGCGAATCTCGGGCCGTTACGTAACAAATTCTGACAAGTGGTCCCACTTGTCTCTTTACCGGAAGTCTAGAAAACAGGTCTTCCCCATTCCAGATCTTCCTTATTTCTTTCCTCCATACCACCTAAGTATTAATATTAGACTTGACCCTAATCAGGTCTTTTTTATTTCAGGTCTTCCTTATTCTGTATCACTTCAGCATCTATCAGGCTTAACTTCAGCCCCATAACTTCCCTAGCAGAGCACTTTCCTCAGCCCGGCATAATCTACGGGTTGTTAGTGATCTCTTCAAGATGGCTAAGCCAGGAAGAATCCCGAATGATAACCACCTCTTCCTGATATTCTGTTTTCTCAGGAGGGTTAATCAGATCTTCTTCTGAGACAGAGCTGTTCTAGCCATCTCTCAACTTATCTAACTACTCTGAGTCAGAGCTACCCTAAATCAGGTCTGGCGTATATATTTCCCTATCAGAAACATCCAACACAATGTTACCAAATCGTTAACTAACATAAACTATGAAATTAGACTACGAGCTAAAGTTTAGAGATTACTAAATCGTGAGAATTCTCAATCACGATACTACGGTGAATCATGCCAAATCCTTGCTAATCCGGGAAATGAAATGAACCTCGCTGAGTCCAAGAAGCTTTTCACGAACCTCCATCTTCAACGATTATCCGAACCGATCTAACTTCTAAATAATATTGTCGTAAGGGCTATAGATCAAAAGTTGAGAAATTTATCAATTTTCTCTCCCAATGAATATGATCCAGTCTTTCGGGTGAAAGGATGATTATTCTCTGCAGATTTCTGAGTTTAATAGGTTCAAGAACCATTTTGTAACTGAAGAATCCTGAAAATCTGCATTTGTAATGTTCGAATCCGATCAGATTGCTCATTGGTCCGATCGGATGAGAATCTTTGTCTTCTTGACTGGTCAGACATAGGCCTTCTCCGATCGGTGCATGTCTCGAAGGTCAATCCGATCGGTTTTTGGTCTTATCCGGTCGGATAATTGTTCTTTTGGCTGCTTTGAGCACTGATTCTTGGTCTTCATCTCCCGGTTTTTGTCAATTGATTCGGCTAAAAGGGAAAAATAAGAAAAATGGCTCAAAATGGCCAATTATTGAATGAAAAGTCGAAAAGATAAGCAAAAGGCTAAATAATGCAAAATCATTCAAAATAGCTTATTCTTGACCTAAGAAGATGGTAAAAAGACTAAAACATGACTCAAAATATGTACAAAAGTGTAACAAAAATGTACGAATCAGCCGGAGGAGGGTTAATTAAAACACTGGGCTGGGAATGAGGCTGGGGTCATGAAAAAAAAGAAATAGAAGAAGGGGGAGTGGGATGGGACGAAACCAAACTTGAAAGTGGGCCGGGCTGAGCAGAATTAGCAGCAGAATTAATAGCAGTAGATTCAAGAATTGTAGGAGCAGACTTAACAAAATTTCCTGGACGTAATTCTACATTCTTAACATAACAACGATCATCGAAATGGCTAAGGTGACGACAAAACGAGCAGAACGATGGCAATTTCTTGAACTCGACATCAAGTTCAACATGAGAGACTTCACAACGAACAACTATTTTCCGGGACAAGGGTTTTTCCATTTCCAACAAACACACGAGCGAAATCACCTCGGTTTTTGTTTAAAGTCAGCCCGTCCATTTTTAAGAAAATGCCCACTAAACTCGCAATCATTTTCAACGTTTCCAAATCAAACCATTCGAGAGGAAGGGGGAGAATCCGTATCCACACAGGGATGATCGGAGTTTCACTTTTAAAATTGTAATTCGGCTCCCATCCCGCATCAGGAACTTTCTGATCAAAAATTCTCTTTGCAACCACAACTCCGCACACATCCGTTCATCACGACAACAAATTACAACATACCGGGTATTAATGTGAGTCAGTTTACACCCGATGAAGCCCATTCTCAAGAGGTTCGAGCGAATTACCTGATTCGTTGGTTTTCCAAAGGAGAATTTCCCAACGATGGCATTTTTAAAATCGACTGAAGCCTTCTCACGTTCTGGTGAAGTGAAAATGGCCTCCGGTATCTTGAGGGTCCTGTCAACGGTACCGAGGGCGGGAGACGAGCCTAGATTGCTTGTCAAAACCTCATCCACATATGATTTCACGAGGGTGGAGGCTGTCGGGGCTGCTGGGCCGGGAACCGGGCTATGTGTGTTTGGAGTATTGACTAATGGATGAGCATGAGTTGTGGGTGGTGCAGGGACCTCGGAGGCCGGAGCCAGAGTAGGCCGATTTCTGGCAGTCCTAGCAGCAGTGAAGGCAACACGTTCCCTCTTTACAAGCGAAAGACGCGTCGGATCTGGGATTTTGCAATGTCAAAATCCAGGTTTGGGGCTGCATTAAAAACATCCCTTGAAATAGTTTGAACAACAAAATCTACGGGAATCGCGTCCAATTGGCCGATTTCACCCTGTTCTTGCGAAAGGGGATCGGCGAAAGAGATTTTCAAATTGGCCGCACTAAAAGTTTGTTTTTTAAAATTGGTAGCTGGGTTGACATCAGCGGGATGTGGGGAGGGTTGGGGTACCTCCAATTCGGCCGGAGGATCACCGTCCGGCGAAATGCCATTTTTATGCAAAAGGGGATTGGGACCCCTTTTTTCAGAAATTCTTCGATTAACTGGATCGGGAATGGGTTTTATAAAATTGGATGTGAGGACGGGTAGATTGATTCGATCGAAGGATGTAGCTTCAAGCTTCTGGTTTCCGGGCCACGGCGGAGATAACCCAGGTAATGTGGAATGTTTTGGGTTTTCAAAAAAATTAAGAAATGCAAACTGGGCTTGCTTGGCGTGTGGATTTTGAGGGATTTCAATTTCTTGTGATGATTTTGATTTGTCTGAAATAAATGGGTTGTATGGGTTCCATTGATGTATCGACGGGAATCCAAGTCGTGAGGGAAAAGGGAGGTTAAGAAATTCTGGGTGCTGCGTGGGGGAATTAGGGAATGACTTACAATTTGTGGATGGCCCATAGAATGGGCTTATGGGCCCGTTACCCAGCAGAGACTGGAGGATGGAGTTGCGCACCAGCAAGGCCAAGATGGCGTGAATGGGTATTCCAAAAGTGGAAATAAAATCCGCCGGTGGAGATAATGTAGAGAGGAGGAGAAAAATATTTTAGAGAGAGAAAGTGCATATGGGTGTATGTGTCGCTTAAGACTTGTTTCCGGTAAGCTTTGTATTCTCAAGTGGTTACCTGCATTAAAAAAAATAAATTAAAAAATTATCAATTGCCAATCAATATCATATAAATAATTTTCAACAAATATGAAATTCCGAAGTTCTTACATGTTTCAACGAAACTGCCAATCTCGTAATTGTGTTATTGTGGGACCAACTTGAAGGCTAAGTAAGATAGTTTGGTTGACTTTATCCTCATATTCATAAAACACCTTCAAGAAACATAAGAGTTAGTTAAGCTTATCCTTTGGAGAAGAAGAAGAAGAAGATACTTCTTTTCCTTATTCGTTGATCTCTTTTACACCTTTCCTGCAAAATACTAAGGCGCAACAGGGCCCAGGGAGCCACTCGTGTCACTACAAAAAAACAGCAATTTATCGAGGGATTTTTCCCTTGGTTTTAAGCTAGATTCCCTCATTTTTTGAGTTAACGAGGGAAATAAACCCTCGGAAGAAAGGTCCTCGGTAAAGTTTTCCCTCGAAAAATTTTACCAGGAAAATATCGAGGGATCCTTCCCTCAATAAATTCCCTCGTGCCCCCCTCATAAAAACCGAGGGAAAACCGAGGGAAGGATACCCTCGGAAAATCCGAGGGGCAACTACCCTCGAAAAAACCGAGGGATAGCTCAACATTCGGAAAAGCCGAGGGGAGTCAAACCTCATTTTTACCCTCAATTTTTTGAATTTCTGAGGGAATTTCCGAGGGTATTTCCCTTCGATTCTTTCAATTTTTAAAAAAATATTTTTAAATATTAATTCTAATTCCTATTTATTTATTAAAACACCCCAAAAATATAAAAAAAATCATGAATGAACAAACAAATAAATAAACCAATTATTATAAAAATATTTAGAAATTTACAATGATTAAATTAATTCGAAAAAACTCTTTAGTAACAAAGGTTATAAAACTATAAAACAGTCCAATGATGGGGGAGGCTACGACGGAGGGTATTGCTGGAAATGAGTTAACAACTTAGCCATCCGGGCGTTCATCTGCTCTTGAAATGCCTGCTGCTCATGTAGTAGCTCAGACTCCTGGCGCTGTCGCTCAGACTGGGTGTATCGATGCTCCATCGCCTCCTGAGCTCGTCTCCTGGCCTTCAACTCCTCCCTTTGCGCCTGGAGCTGCACCTCGAGCTGTCTCACGTGGGTACTATCAGACTAGGAGGAGGAAGAAGAGCTGCTTAAGAAATAACCCTTCGCAGCAGCCACCACCTTCTCGTACAAGCTGGTGCCATAGTATCGCCCCTTGCTCTACTCGACAACGTCGAAGAAAACTCGGTCGGGGTCAACCTCGCTATCCGCATCCTGTGAAGACGCACATGCCTTCTCCAGATGTCGCTCGTGCTCCGCCTGAAACAACTCGTTAGTAAATTCTACATCAAAACCAAAGAACAAGATAAAAATAAGAAAGAGACTCAAATTAGTATTATTGGATCTCGCATCGATCCGTGTGTCGCCGTCCTTCCTGTGCGTATGTACAAAAACCTGGTACGCGATGGCCGGCGCACCCGTCTCCCTCTCTTGTATCCAAATGAAACTCTCAAATAATTAATATTAAAAATAAATAAATAAATAATATATTATATTCTAAAATTACTTACGATATCCAGAGCATAATCGACTGCAGATCTAGACCCTCCCCTATGCCTGTCTCTTATACACATCTTCCTTGCTAATCCAGAAAATAAAATGAAACTCGCTGAGTCCAGGAAGCTTGTCACGAACCTCCATCTTCAACGATTATCCGAACTGATCTAACTTCTAAATAATATTGCCGTAAGGGCTATAGATCAAAAGTTATGAAAGTTGTCAGTGAATATGATCCAGTCTTGTGGGTGAAAGGATGATTATTCTCTGTAGATTTCTGAGTTTAATAGGCTCGAGAACCATTTTGTAACTGAAGATTCCCAAAAATCTGCATTTGTAACATTCAAATCCGATCAGATTGCTCATTGGTCCGATCGGATGAAAATCTTTGTCCTCTTGACCGGTCGGATGTAGGTCTTCTCCGATCGGTGCATGTCTCGAAGGTCGGTCCGATCGGTTGTTGGTCTTATTCGATTTGATAATTGTTCTTTTGGCTGCTTTGAGCGCTGATTCTTGATCTTCATCTCCCGATTTTTGTCAATTGATTCGGCTGAAAGGGAAAAACAAGAAAAATGGCTCAAAATGGCCAATTATTGAATGAAAAGTCGAAAAGCTAAGAAAAAGGCTAAATAATGCAAATTCATGCAAAATAGCTTATTCTTAACCTAAGAAGACGATAAAAAGACTAAAACATGACTCAAAATATGTACAAAAGTGTAACAAAAACGTACGAATCAACCACCCCGTGCTTTATTAGTTTGTTCGTCCTCAAACAAATGAAAGAATCAAAATCAAGAAAGAGTGAAAGTGGTTAGATCAAATAGTCATGTTGTGCATACACTTAGTTTTGCAAATATAAACACTTAAGTTGAAAATTCTTAAACTAAGCTCTTGTTACCTTTTCACCTTGAAATCAAAAGAATGCGTCCTCTAAAAAAGGAAATATATTTTGGTGCACTCATTCGCTCGTGTTTTTCAAAAGGTTCGTGTATTCGCTCGACCCAATCATAAACATGCATTCAAATACTCATGAAAATTAAAGACTCGTACATCGCATATGTGTGCACATTCAGTCAAGAATCAGATTAGGAATTTTTAGGGTTGTAATGTGGGCTCTTTGGTAAGGTATGTCATATATAAAGATGTGTGGCTAACTTGCAAACAAACGCAATCTATAACTCACTCAATCAATTACTTTTAAGCATAGAGCATAGCTTGCTCCCCATTCCTCCCAGAGTTCTCATACGATACTATTCTTAGACTTTTGTACTTAAGGCTGTTTCTAACCCTCGAACCTAAATACTTGCCTTATTCATAGGCTTTGTTTTTAACAACAATATGCTCAAGCATCCTCAATTTCATTTTTTTTCTTTTACTCCAGTAATTCCTACCCTGATTCGTCAATCTCAATAGGCCGACAATAAATACACTCTCATCTCACAAACTTAACTTATATAAGAGCTATAATGATGCTCATGGCTATCAAGAGACGGAGTAAAGGCTCAAACGGGGCTTATTAGGGATTTATAGTGGTTTTTATTTTTTATATAGTTGGCGTCAGGCTTTATATGTGCCTATCGTCACTTTTGAAATCAAATGTACACATGCGACTTAGAGACTCCTCTAAACACTTATCGAATCACAGTATGTAATGTTGGTAATCACACAAGGCTTCTCACATGGGTTTTATTCAAGCTTTGAAAGCAAGGTGATCGAGTTTTGAAAGCTTCGTAAAATTGCTAACTACTAAGTGTTGTTCGACTGTTGAAGCACGCGGGGGGGGGGGGGGGGAAGGGGTGTGGCGCTAGATTCTGCAGTCGATTATGCTCTGGATATCGTAAAGTAATTTTAGAATATAATTATATTATTTTTTATTTATTTTTAATATTAATTATTTGGAGAGTTTCATTTGGATACAAGAGAGGGGAGACGGGTGCGCCGGCCATCGCGTACCAGGTTTTTTGTACATACGCACAGGAAGGACGGCGACACACGGATCGATGCGAGATCGCAATAATACTA
>BMAC01000729.1:432442-444223 GCA_014905375.1 Phtheirospermum japonicum | reverse complement strand
CCCTACCCCATCAATTATTATTTTTAGCAAACCAGGAGTTTGCTATTTTCTTTTTGCAGGGGGTGGGTGGGGTGAAATCGGTCGATTTTCAACCAAAACAGGTATAATCCGGTCGGACGGGAGGAATATCCGACTGGATAAAATGCACTGTCCTATCATCCGACCGGACAAAAACACTCCCCAGTCGGACATGTCAATTACACATCATCCGATCGGATGGGTGATGTATCCGGCCGGATGGAACTGTTTGCATGCATAGTTCAAATCGTTTTATTCTATTTTTATTTTATTTTTGTTATTTCATTTAGTAACTTCGTACAAATTAAACCAACTACTTATTTCAACCTTTGTCGAAATCATTCCCATACTTATTATGTTTGTACTGGCATGCCTGTCGAGATCATGCATAGTGTGATCTATCGTTAGAGTCTTTTCAGCTTGTTTAGTGCAAAATTTTCAAAACCTACTTATATATATATATATATATATATATATGGGGACTTCTACGGTGCCGTGAAGGTACCATTCCCCATTTAATTAGAACTCTTAGATCCAAAGTGGTTATAGATAATGATAAGATCTAAGGGATGTAAATGCAGGGGGGCTAGGAGGTATGGTACCTTCACGATACTGTAGTCATTTCCTATATATATATATATATATATATATATATATATATATATATATATATATATATATATATATATATATATGTTTATCAGTACCCGGACTAGCAGGCTCGCTCCTCCTATTCTGGTTGCACTGCTCGGATTTTGCTTTGTTCTCGGCTTACCCCACTCAACCTTCTAAACCCTAGTTGAAATGCATGATATATAAGATTATATATATGATTGTGTAGTTACAAATCTCCTACAAAATAAAACAATGATTGCAATTCAATTGATATATATAATTGTGTAGTTACAGTAAAGATTAACAAAATTCAACATAAAGTAATAATTATCTGAAATATGTCCCACCAGAAATCCTTAGTCTCCTGAGGGACATCCTTATAGCACAACCCGGCGGGATGAAGATCCTTCTCCATAATCTCCCGGAGTATAGTGGATACCTTGGCCTGTCTACTGTGGAGCCTGTATTCAAATGTGGTTTTTTTGTTACGAATATAATTTAATCATAATGACAATTATAATTTTAAAACCATTAATTTACTTACTTCTTCCCTGTAATATAAATAAGAACTCATGATTCATACTTTTGTGTTCCTACTTTTATAAGTATTTGTCAATTATTCAAAAGCTCGCTCGCAAGAGTACGAGTTCACATGTAGGGTGATAAGTTGAACCGATTCGATCTCAAGGAACACGCAATCGGAATCTCAAATGTTTGTTTAATTACAAAGTAACATGAAAGCTAATTGAATTGTTTTTTTTTGTTTTTATTATCTAAGAAATTAAATTGCATGATTATAAATCTATCAACTAATAAGAACTAACTAGCATGAATCAAACTCAAGTAATCAATCCAATCCAAGCAATGACATATGTGAAGCTTACTAACAATAACAAAATCTAAATCATAGAACTTCAATGAAAATAACAAGCATAAACGTAATCTATTATTTTAAATGAAATGTTAAAAGAAATAATAAATCTCAATCAATCAAACATGAAATTAATAAATTAAATTATAACTAAAGTTTATGAATCCAATATCCAAATTAAAAAGCTTGTAGCATAAATTAACTCAAGAACAATATATAGAAGCAATAACCTAATAGCATAAATTAAACTAAGAAAACAATTAAAAAGTTTAGAATACTTATTTGAATTAAGAAGTGAAGTAAATCCTCCAGCTACTCCGGAGAAATCGTGTTGATCTTGGCCGAAAATCGAATCACGAACTAAAGAATGGAACTTGAAACTTGTGACTCTTAAATCTTCGATCTTGATCTTATTTTATGTTATGGGTTGTAATGATGTGTTGTTTTTAAGGCTATGAACCGAAAATAGGGTTATGGTGGTGATATGTCTCTCCTTGGGACGGATTTAGGAGGGGTTTATATAGTCTTCCCATGTCTTGGAGAACAAGTTAGGGCAAAACGCATTTCTGGGCACGGTAACGGTATGACTTGGCTGTAAGAGTTACCACTAACTATACCGTTAATCCTCCTTAAGCAGTCTCTGTCCATACGTAGCGGTGTTGATAATGGTGATAAAGTAATCGTTAAGTGCACCGCTAACCTCTCTGTCACTTCATAACGGTGTAACCAGCGGTAAGAGATACCGTTAGGGTTAACATTAGTTAGGCTTGGGAGCTCTCTGTCCATCTTCAGCGGTAAGATAGTGGCAATGGTAGCGGTAAGGTTACCGCTAGCTCCTAACTTCTGATACTTCTTCACCAGATCGCTCAATTCTCATCTTTGAATTAGTGAGCTTCGTCTCTCTTGCGCTGAGCTCCCCCGGTTACTTAGTTATAAGATGAAAAACAGAGAATAATCATCTATTTGCATCAATCTAGATCATAATTTGATAAAATAAGCTGGAAGTATAAAATTACGAAATTACGCTTAATCAACCCAACTTATACGAAAAACAATAAGAAAAACTAACTAAAACACTAATAAAAATAAGGACAAATATGTGATAATCAACTACCCCATGCTTGTTGGTTTATTCGTCCTCGAACGAACGATAGTTTCAAAGAATAACCAGAATGAAAATAAGTCAAGGTAAGAGTCGTGTCTTCCTACTTAGATAATTTTGAAAATACAGATACATGCAACGTAACCTCGAACGCTCAACCAATATTACATTGTCGCTCCAAAAACAAAATCATGCTTCCTTACGAAGGGTAATTATAAGTGTACGCTCAAAGCACTCAAGAATTTTAAATAATAGGGACGTGTTTACGCTCAAATCATCAAAGTACAAGCACAATAAGCAAGAACCGAAAATCAAAAACTTCTTCATCGCATTTAAATGTGTAACTAACAAAGAATTGGAAAAAATGTCTTTTCGGGTTGTAATGTAGGCTCTTTAGACGGGTATGGAATATATAAATCGTGTGGCTAACTCATGATCTAACATGATCAATAACTCACCAAACTATTATAATCACGAAGCAATGTGCTTCACCTCGCTCAAAATAAAACCTCACTAAACACTCATAACGTAGCCTTGAAACTTAGGCTATTTCTCAACTCGCACCCCAACACCGACTGCTGCTCAAACCACTTAAATTTTCTAGAAGCTTAAGATATGCTTCTTCTTTCGAACTCAAGTATTGCCTTTTAAAATTTAGGCTTCATAAGAAAAATCAATACTAAACAAAAGCCTTTATAAGCACAGGCAATGACTCAACAAGACTCACCATCCTTTTTATTTTTATTTTGATTTTTGTTTTTTGTTTTTTTATTTTTTTGAAGGATGGTGATCCTTACACTTATTACAATTATTTTTCATAAATCCCTGATAAATCTCCAAAACCCAAATAACCAATAAAAGTAGCTAACTCCTACCCCACGCTTTATGTTATCGTAGGAGTCGACCAAAAACACTCATGACTATAGAAAATGGATTATTTGGCTATGATTGGCTCATTCGAAATTTATAGTGGCTAATATATATGGATATGGCCGGAACAGGGTTTTTTTTGTGCCTTAACGTCATGTTCAAAGCTAACTACATACAGCGACTTCAAAGAGATCTCAAAATAGAACTCACTTAAGTACATGAATGACAATAAACACACAGGCTACTCACTGGATTTTGCACGAAAAAGTCATGGATTGACGCTACTTTTAAGGTTTTGCGAAACCAATTGCGTCCAAGTACCATTTTACAATATATATAAATAATAATTTTGAAAAATTGTATGCACTCATACACGCTTAAAAGACAAAAACCTCAAATCAAACTTAGTTAACCTTGACAGGCAAGACAGACAAACACAATTCAGCGCAGAAATAGTGGTTAAACACGAGAAGTTACTAATCAATCCTACTCGACCCTCCCCCCCAAAAAAATCTGGTATCCTCCGGATTGCCATAAGTATAAATTAGACAAAACGAGGAAAGGAAAAAAAACTTCCCTGAAAAAGGTCGAGTTGCTCATATTGAAGTCGTGCAATCGGCCATCATCTCGAGTCTCGTGATTTGAATTGTCCCTTAACAAAAACTCCGAAATACAAAAATAACAAAGAAAAACAAATAATAAAAATAACAAGTGCAAACAATAAAAATAGTATCCAACATCAAATATAAACATCCATAAAATCATTGCCACGAGGCATCATCAGGCGGTGGAGCAGGAGGCCATCGTCCCATAAAACGGGTGAAGTCGGTCGTCAAACCGGCCACCATGTCCCTGGTTGCCTCGCTCACCTCTCTACCACGGCAAGCCTCCTCACGTGCGAATTGAGCCTCTCTATGCCCCCGTCTCGCTTCCATAACCGCCAATCGCGCATTCTCGTTTGCCTCACTAGCCTCCTCAAAGGCGAGGTGAGCATCTGTCCGTGCGGCCTGGGCGTCGTACTCAATGCCGAAGAGTCAGTCATAGACATTGGTCTTGAACTCCCTGTAATCAGTCAAGTAAGCGTCGAACTCGGGCCGACCCCACTGTGACAACTCTCCAGTCGAACCAAACGGGGGCTCATCAAAATGCCCCGCAACTCCCTCATCAGCCGCTCGCGTCTCCTAGCGAGCCTCATCCTCGTCATTGTCCTCAACATCATCATCTTCTTCCTCCTCATCCTCTTCACTCTCCTCGTCCTTTTCACTCTCCCTCATTAGCTCCAAGGCAAGTTGATCAGAGATGGCTTTGAAGTGGTGACCATATTCAGCCACCATTTTAGAGCCTCGTTTTGCAGTCAAGAGGTCGTCTTTGAGGCTTAATTCACGCGCCTTAGAGCCGTGACTATATGCATGAGAGAGCGACTGGCATACGTCCTGAGAGGTTTTACATCCGATCACAATGGACATGGATTCTTCGGTGAGCGTCGACACGAGAAAGAGCTTCAGCAGTTGATAGCGAGAATACCATTTGGCATATTCTGGATTGGGTGCGTTATTGCTGGTAACGGTGTTGATCTGGGCAGAAGGTGGAGAAGAAGACACAATAAGGAGTGACATAAAGTTCTGACTCGTGAGGAGGGGCTCAATCTGAGCGTGCCAAAATAAATAATTGGTAGAGGATAATTTGATATTCACCATATGGATCATGATGGATAGGCATGGCAATTCTGCCCCGGCCCATCCAGACCCGTGACGGTTGGGGCGCCCTGCCCCGTGACCCGTGGTGGGGAGGGGCGGGTCCGGGTACCGTCTTCGCACCGCGGGTACCCGCCCCGGCCCGTAGTTTTTTTTTTAATTTTTAAATATACTTTATATATTTTTAATTATTTATTTTATATGATTTATTAAGTTTTTTACTTTTATTATTGTTTTTAATTAGTTTTTCATCTAATATTTAATTTTTATAATAATATATGTGTTATTATGTATTATATTAATTGTAAATTTAATAGAAAAAGTAAATATAGCGGGTTGACCCGACCCGACCCGTGGTCCATGACTGGGCGACCCGACCCGTGGGGTGGACGGGGCGGGTCCGGGTCCTCTAGTACCCCGCCCATTGCCATGCCTAATGGTGGAGATGGGGAGGGTGGGAATTTCAGGTCCAGTCATGGAAACCGACGAAGAAGAACGGCACATGTGGGTAGGGGTGAGCATTCGGTCTGTTCGGCCGAAAACCAAACCGAACTGAAATAACAAAAATCGAATTTTGTATAAAATCTCAAACCGAACCGAACCGAAATTCGGTCTAAAATAAAAAAACTGAAAATCAAAATATTTAGAAAATTGCAAACTGAACTAAAACAAAAATATGTTTAAAACCGATTTAACCGAACCGATTTGACAAAAAATAATAATAAGTAATATAAAAATTATATATATTATTTTATTTTTTAATTATATTTCGGTTAAAACCGAACCGAATTAACTGATTTTTTTGAATTCTCAAACCAAAAAACGAATCGAATTTACATAAAATCGAACCAAATTTTTTGGTTCGGTTTTTCAATTTTTTGCTCACCCCTACATGTGGGCACGTCGGTGGCGGAAGAAAAAAGAAAGGGTGGCGGAAGAAAAGAGAAAGGGTTTGACGCCAATTAGGCTGATACCATGTAAGACTGAGGTAATTTCCTTGATAATGGAATGAGATTACAGCGGAGATAAATATAGAGTTACAGGAATAGCGTAAACTAAGAAAACTAAATAACAACCATATATAAAAGATATATATCAATCAATAATAATATCACTAATACAATGGCTTATACTTATAAAAATATGTGGAATTGTGGGTTTTTCTTATTTGTATTTTGATTATTGTATTGTTAACCTCTTTATACAGGCTAAGATATGATCTTTAAGTTTTCTAATAAAGAGTGATACGACACTAAATCTCGGCTTCAGTTATATGGTAAGAAAATAATTAATTATGGTTATTATGGAATTATGAGAACTAAGAATCCTAATATGGGAGTATTTCTTTACTATGGATATTGAGTACAATTAAGAGATTTGATCTCACCTTGGGAAGGGATCCTATTGATTGGTGGACTAGTCACAATAATATTATAAATAGGGGATTTAAGCCCTTATTTCACAAGCTTATAATTTCATCTCAAGCTGAATATCTCTTCCTCTCTCAGGCCCTCTATATTCTCTCTCTAATTATTATGGATGAATTTATGGATTTATGGTGACCTCTTCTCTAGGAGACCTCCCTGAGGAAAGGCGAGCTCTTATGGTTTACCAGCTCGGCGCTGAGTGATTGCTCGGCTTTGGGTGTTGGGCGTTATGGTTTCTAGACCCGAACAGGCTAATAATGGATGGTATTATCCCGACAAATTATGGTTTGAATTGATTTTAGGGTATTTTATGTATTTGATCTCTCGCACTCGCTAACTTAAGCATCGGAGGGTCTACGTCGGGGCCGTCCACCGCCTTGGTTTTAGGTGTTGTTTTGCAGGATTGATCAGGTCGCCAGGAGGCTCTTGAGGATCAATTAGGTCGCTATGACATTATTCAAAGCAATTCAGGTCGCTATCTCAGATTTGAGGTTAGTACCCCTTATTCTTGGTAATCAATATTTTTGGTTTTATCAAGTGGTGCCGTCTGTGGGAAAGAGGGACATCGAGTTCTTGAGCAAAAGACGTGAGAATACACAATTTTCGTAGGTCTAAAACCTAACTGCGCTATAAATTTGAAAAATCGTGCTTTAACGTTTCAACCGTTGGATCGCGTTAAATATTTTACATGACCTTAAGGACCTTTTGAATTACTTTTTGAACGGTGGAGATTTGATTTTAAGATTTGAGGAAATATATAAAATTTTTCGAACAAAGCAGATTTTATTTTTAGAAAATTCTGCGCAGCGTTTTCTAAAATGCGATTGTGCACAATAAAACCGTTGGATCAGGCCAAATTCTTGATATATTATTTTAAACATATTGAAGTTCATTATGAACGGTGGAGATTTGAATATTAATTCAGAAAAATCCTATAACGAATTTTGAACAGAGCTGATCCTTTTTTCTAAAACTGTCTGTTTAGTTTCTTTTACAAGTTTTGAATAGGTATAAAGTGTGATGGTTTGGTGTGATTTATATGGGGATATGCGATTTTATGTGGTTTAATTTAATGAGGATGGTATAATTTGTTTGAGATATGACGGACTTACTTATTGAATTGATTTATATGGGGATATGCGGTGGTTTAATTTATGGGGATACACATATGTTTTTAAAAAATAAGATGAGTCTTGACTAATAATTAAGTGCTTATCTACTTGCACGGTACTTGAATGAAACCACTGCACTGCCACACTTCAGTAAAATGGTAATAACTCACTCGTGGATTATCCTTTTTAAGATCCGATTTTTGTGTTAGAAACTAGACTCGTAAGAATTTCTGATGGTATGTAGTTTGTTCTCTAATTCATTACCAATCAAAGCAGTTAAATTCCAAAAGTGGATATATGTGCTGAAAACTCCCGTGTCAGTTTTATTTGATCCTATATGGCTTAATGATGATATGGTGTTTATGGTTATGGGAAAGGGAAATACTTTATTTGAAATGAATATGTTTGATTAACATATTCTTCATTGTTTGGTTGTATGCTTGATTTGGGGTGCGAGTAAGGGTTTCGATGCTCGCATCCTGCTTATCGATTATTTTTATGATCTAACAAATTGAGTGCAGGGCTACCTGTTTAGTTCGTATTAACTTGGGTTTATAGGGTTAATTTATGGGTTGCCCTCAGAGATGATCAACTCAGTGTGAAGAGGTCGCATAGTTGAATATTCGAGGAGAGGTAAATTGTCCTATGACATCGATATAACTATATATCAGGTACGCCCATTTAAATTTCACAAATGAGAAGGTTTTATATTATGGTCTTCGCGACCTCACTATGGTCTTAATGACCACGTTAAGGTCTCTGCGACCCCGTTAAGGTCTTCGCGACCTATTTAAGGTCTCTACGACCTTGTTAAGGTTCCCGCGACCTCATTAAGGTCTCTACGACCTTGTTAAGGTCTTCGCGAACTCATTACGGTCTCCTATGACCTCATTATATAGAACAAGGTATGGCTTTGTGGTTATGAAAATGTTTAAGCCTCAACGGCCAGATATTTGATGAATATGTTTAAGCCTCAGCGGCCAGAGATTTATGAGAATGTTTAAGCCTCAATGGCCAGTGAGTTTATGAAAATATTTAATCCTCTATCGACTCATTTAACCTCCGGGGTGGACACTTATTTATGTACCCTTCGGGGCAGGATGTTATTATTTTGAACCCTTCGGTGCGGGATGTTATTATTTATTTACCCTTCGGGGCGGGATGTTATTATTTTGAACCCTCCGGGGCGAGTTATTATTTTGAACCCTTCTAGGCGAGCTTTTTATTTACCCTCCGAGGCGAGTTGTTATTATGAACCTTTTGGGCGGGCTATTTAATTACCCTCAGGGGCGGATAGTTGATTTATTACCCTTCGGGGCATATAGCTTTTTCATTATACCCTCAGGGGCGAATAATTGTTTTATTACACTTCAGGATGGATAGTTGTTTTATTACCCTTCGGGGCAGATGATTATTTCATAAACCGATACTTGTATAGGTCGGCTGGTTGTTTATTACCCTTCGCGGCGGATGGTTGTTTTATTACCCTTCGAGGCGGATGGTTATTTTATTACCCTTCGTGGTGGATGATTGTTTTTATTAGCCTATGGGGCGGATGGTTACTTTTCAACTTAAGGTATGTTTGACTTACATACTTGAGGTCGCTTATGGGATGGATATATTTGACTTACGTATTTTTTTCATATTTTATAATTTTGTATGCCTTAGAACATATTTGATTTATATGTTCCTTTATGTTAGTTAGGTTCAGCTTCTCTTGGCTAATTTTATATAGCTTATAATTTGCTAGGTTTTTGGGGTTTTTGATTTGAGCATGTTTGATTTACATGTTTTTCGCAGACTCAGTGCTTGTTATTCTGTTTGATTAATTTTGCGACCTATGTGTAAAACAGGTTTACTTAGCATTTCCTTTAACATGTTGCTGAGATAACCTGGTTGAACTACTTGACTGCATTTACTTAGGGGGATTGCGTAGTTTTCTTGGTCGTCTTTGGTTTAATTTTATTGAGTTGACGCAACCTGGTTGCTTCACCTTTTTGCATTATTTGGACATGGGGGACTAAGTGGTTTTCTCAGTCCCATGATATTGCTCTATGGTTCTACCTGATTTGGTGTATGGTGATCTCTCTCAATTCAACCACCTTATCTTAGGTTAGTGGATATGCAAATATTTATGGTAAATTGGGTAAGCAACCTCATTTCTCGAAAGGAGCATTCTTTTTGGGAGATGAGCGAGCCGGTTTTGAGGTTAGCGACCTCTCATATAGGAGTGACGGGCTCTTATGTGAGTTGGAGAGATCTTGTCAGACAAGTGGTATTATAACAGCTCGGTATTGAGAGATGGGCTATTGTGGATTATGGTATGGGGTCATCGCGAGCTAACGAAATGGTTTATGGTTATAAGGCGATTCTTAAGTAATATTTCATGTCTATGGTTTATGGTATGCAATGACTTTTTGGCCGATCTGTTTCGGGTCGAGTAAATAGTTTATGGCTTTTTGTCTTTATTTCTTACATATTCTAACTGATTTCGTACCTCAATCAACTAGAATATGAGGGACTAGCTGATACGACACTAAATTTCGGCTTCAGCTATATGGTAAGAAAATACTTAATTATGGTTATTATGGAATTATGAGAACTAAAAATCCTAATATGGTAGTATTTCCTTATTATGATATTGAGTATAATTAGGAGATTTAATCCCACCTTGGGAAGTAATCCTATTGATCGGTGGACAAGTCACAATAATCTTATAAATAGGGGATTCAGACCCTTATTTCACAAGTTTATAATCTCATCTCAAGCTGAACAGCTCTCCCTCTCTCAGGCCCTCTATATTCTCTCTCTTTAATTATTATGGATGGATTTATGGTGACCTCTCCTCTAGAAGACCTCCCCGAGGAGAGGCGAGCTCTTATGGTTTACCAGCTCGGCGCTGAGTGGTTGCTCGGTGTTGGGTGTTGGGCGTTATGGTTTCTAGACCCGAACAGGCTAATAATGGATGGTATTGTGGGGTCCCGATAAATTATGGAATGAATTGATTTTAGGGTATTTTATGTATTTGATCTCTCGCACTCGCTAACTTAAGAATCGGAGGGCCTACGTTGGGGCCGTCCACCGCCTTGGTGTAAGGTGTTGTTTTGCAGGATTGATCAGGTCGTCAGGAGGCTCTTGAGGATCACTTAGGTCGCTGTGACGTTATTCAAAGTAATTCAGGTCGCTGATCTCAAATTTGAGGTTAGTACCCCCTATTCTTGGTAACCAATCTTTTTGGTTTTATCAAAGAGATAGTGGGATGGTTACACAATTCAATACTAATTGAATTGAGTGTTACACACCACCAGTACATCTACCTTATTTTAGGAGTTACAAAACTTTTGTTTGGGAACCCATTTTGAAATGGAGTTTTTGCAAATAAGTCCATTTAGAAAATAAAAACATGTTTGATGGTTATTTTAAAATGGACTTTTGAAAAAGTAACTTTTTCAAAAGTCCATTTCGAAGAAGTGATAATTTATGACTTTTGAATTTCATTTCCTACACTTTCGTTGAATAGACTTTTAAAATTATTTTTACCAAACACTTCATATTTTTCACAAGCACTTTCTAAATTACACTTTTCTAAAAGTCCATTTTATAAATGGACTTTTATGCTAAAAGTTTTTCCTAACAAGCTCTTAATATTATAAAATTATCCAAAAATTATTTGTACTAATAGTATAAAAAAATAATAATTTTTTTCATTAGTTTCCAACGCTACGTTGCTGAGGTACTTGTAATTATTCAGAAACTTGAGAACGAAACAAACATAAATTGGAAGGGACACGAAAAAGCACGCTTGTGCATAATGAGGCAAACACTTAAAATTGTGGAAGAATATTAGAAATAACATGGATTACAAATACTGAAATAAGAAAAAAAACAGCATATAACCCAGTAGGTCCTTTCTCAATTTAAGATTAGCCGTGTAAAATGGGTTAAAATCGTCACGGTCGACTAAAAGAAAAGAATCAGTCTCTTTCTCTCTTACCTCAAAACTAATTCTACACCGCCAATCTTCACATTATTAACATTTGGGGAAGGAAATAATGAAAAAAAAAATTCGAGA